>OY755240.1:64771004-65018022 GCA_963576725.1 Azorinus chamasolen | reverse complement strand
CACTAGTTTCTCCGTAACGTTGTCTGTACCAATCCGACAAATTCAAGAAATGCTTGTAGATTTCAAAATATCCGCCCGACTTTCAGAAGTCGATTACTTTCTGGGCCATATTTACCGGCGCTCTGTGGTATATATTCGTAATTTCCATTTTCGTACGCGACTAAATTTATCATATAACATAGCATTTTACATGGCAAAATTATTGGTAATTGAAACAGTTGCATCCGCATTTTAATAATTGACACAAATACCAAATGAAGAATAATCGATATCGTTTATCCAACGCATTGCACTTGGAACTATATTTTTGTCTAGGGGTGTTAACAAAATCACATTTTTGGCAAAATGAAAGTAGAAATACGGGTGAAATATACCCGTAGATAACTAAATCGTTTAATCGGCACTACGTGATAAACTTTCTGTCAACTTTAAACCATTCAAAATTTCTGCATTTGTGCTAATGAACGCATGCATTGTAAGCATAAATTGGTATTTCGTAGTATAACAGTGGCCTGATTGCGCATTATTGGATATGAATTTCTTTATAAATTTGCTTGAGGCATGCCATTGGGATGCATTACTATTAGGTTTCGGAAAGTAGTCCGAAACCTAAAAACCACCGACAACCAACCTTAAGTTACGAATTCAGCTAAAAATGTATATTATTTCTAGCTTGGACCGTCCAAACGGACATGAACCCTTTCCCACCTACAAGAAGGGCTGTGAGTATAGAGTAAAGAATTTCATGTCCAATTAATTAGAAACGATTTCTATTTGTGGAATTCGTTTATTTAATGCACGTATACTTGATTTGATCACGTTCTATTGCCCCGTCCAGGGAAAGGTACAGATCACTCCATCGCGGACCTTTATTGTTGCCTATCCATCGCGGCTCATCTACACAAATCTCGTTATTTCATCCCATATACAGACACTTGGAACAGGTGACGACGCTTTTTAGAGAACCCAATGATGTTCTACCTGAGGACAAATTCGTATGTTTTCATTGAAAGTGTGATAAGCGCGTTTTACTGCAAAATGCTGAATATTTGTTTACTTTCTCCAACGCGGAATTACGGAAAACTGCCTACCGAAAGTTTTGGGGCTTGTAAACTTTTTTTCTAGATTTTGTACGGACATGGTACTTTGCACGATTAAATGTCTCAGAAAATGCCAGGTACTCGTCTTTATTTGGTGTTGATTCGTGCAGTAATTACCAAGTTATGCCTCAAAGTTTTGCCTGAATCGATGCTCAGTGCTTCCAACGCGGACCGGACGTATTGGTACCCTGACAAAAGTAACATGCAATACAACCAGAAATGTCTCCCCTATATCCTACTTAACGCCTCTACCTCTTAAATATTCATGTGAGAAACAATGACATCATGAATATTTATTAGCTGAATTTTTATACACTGTATTAAATGGTAAATGCACATGGAAATGTTTGGTTTTGGTAGCAAGATTCATTATAATTGATAAGCAAACAGTGCTGACCCTGATCAGATGACTCCTATCTGGGTCTATCCTGTTTGCAAAAGCATGAAAAAGTGTTTATATGAGGGAAAGGGTTAAACATGAATAGCAGTAGGACAAGGTTTGACTGAGAAATTTTATACCTATAGATCGATACACATTTAATTCATGATTGTTTCCATATGGACAAGGCTGGCTTGACAGCCCCTTCTTTTACTGTTCAATTACAAAGAGGAATTTCCTTAACCCTTTCTTCCATAAATACACCTTTCTGCACCCTCTGTAATAATTATTTCTTGAAACCATTGTGATGAATACAGCATTTGTTCCTATAAGAGCAAATTCTCTATTTATCACAATGGTTTCAAACTACAAAATTCTAAAATTTTACTTTTCTCTAGTAAATGTTCTTTTTGGTCAGATTCATTCAAAGAGGCTGGGTCTAAACATAGCCTATGGAGGAAATGGTTAAGTGGTTACTGGCCACCCAAAGGATCACAAAATTTCACCAATTATTTGATATACATGCAAGTATACTGATCTATATGTTTGCATGTTTCTGGTCTGTGTCTAGGAATAGTTAAACAAGACGGTAATTATTCAGTTTTATATTTAATTATATCCAGCAAATAAATGTGCAAGATGATAAATATCAAAGGCTAGTAGCCTTGTACTAAATAGCATTGTAAGACTATACACAGTAAAAACTATTTTGATCTTATAAGGCAGGTGATTGCTTAATATTTTCCCTCATATAAACACATTTTTATGTATTTACAAACAGAGTAGACCCAGATCAGTTGGCTCCTAAAGGTGCCATCTGGTCACGGTCTGCTCTGTTTGCTAATGGAATTTGATAAATTGGTTTCTTTAGTTTTTAAAATTGCTAAACGTTTCCCTTTCCATATTTCATTATAACTATTTATATCTAGTTTGGCCATGAATATTCAGTAGGTATTGGAATGTGGATTAAATACAGAACAGAAAAAGGGTTAACTTACTGCTCAACCCTTTCTCTGTTAAATATTCCTTTAGAATTAATGACATCATGAATATTTATTAGGTGAATTTTTGTATGGCAAATGTACACAGGATGTTTTGGCTCAGGTAGAAACTGCAAAATCCGATCTATTACACTATAAGCGAACAGACCACGCCCTGATCAGGCAGCTCCTTTTGGAGTCATCTGATCTGGGTCTGCTTTGTTTTCAAATGCATGAAAAGGTGTTTATATCAAGGAAAGGATTAATGGAGGGTGAAAGTCCTTCAAAGTTTTCTGCATGACTTTCACCCTACATTAATCGGCCACTGAAGGCAGCCATCAGACATTGATGTAACAAAAGACTAAGTAATTCTGTAACATCAAATCCTAATGTCTGCATCTTAAGGTCAACTGTCCTACAATATTGTGACTCTAAGTCAAATACTTTTGGGCACAATAAGTACAGTGTGATGGGCACACATAGATGATGCTTTACCCAATAGAAGCACCATGGCTGCAGACTCATATCTATGTTATTTCATAAGCAAACAGCAGACCTTGATCAGACAGCTCCAGTAGGAGCCATCTGATATGGGTTAACTCTGTTTGCAAAGGTGTCAAAAGGTGTTTCTACCAGGTTAACTCTTTGCATGCTATGATGATCCAGATGATGGCATCACATCAGGATACAAACTATTTGACAATCAGAATGAAAAATGAAAATTGCAGCAGATGACAATCTTTGCAGATGATACATATGTAGACCACACGTCACATTTCATCCACTTGGGGTACCATATTCCATGGCATTACAATACGTTTTCCATGAATTCTGCATATTTCATTTAGACAACTCTTTAAGTGGGTGGAGTATGTCCATTCAAGTGGTCCCATCAGTGGATCCTGAGTCGTCATGTTACCCTCCAACAGTGATAGGACGATGACCCTGTCCTCATCAAAAAAATAAACCACTGACCCACTGTCTCCTTTTTCTGAAAATTTAGCTGAAATAACAAAAGAACATTAATTTAATACTTTAAAAATCAATAGTTTATGATTATATCTATTATTACTCTGGACCTTTCTATGTCTATTTCAAATTTCAATTTCTACTGAATATTCATAGACAAAAAAGTTACACTGAACAAGAGGGCCAGTTTGGCCATGATATCGCTCACCAGAAAATCAGAGGAGAAGATTTTCAAAGCTTTCACTATATGCTTCTATAGAAAACTAACCAGCCCTGGGGCGGGGTCAATTTTGACCCCAATGGCATAATTTATATAACTTTTGTAGAGGACCTGAACATGATGCTATGAGGCAAATATGAAAGCTGAGAACCTTCCAGTTTCAGAGGAGAATATTTTCATAGTTTTCTCTATATGTTTCTATTGAAAACTGCCCATCCCTGGGTCTGGCCAATTTCGACCACAGGGCCATAATTTATATAACTTTCGTAAAGGACCTGAACATGATGCTCTGTGCCAAATACGAAAGCTGAGAGTCTTCCAGTTTCAGAGAAGAAGATTTTCAAAGATTTCATTATTTGTTTCCAATGAAAACTGCCCACACATGGGATGGGGCCAATTTTTAACCTAGGGCCATAATTTATATAACTTTTGTAGAGGACCTGAGCATTGTGCCATGCGCCGAATATGAAAGCTACGAACCTTCCAGTTTCAGAGGAGAAGATTTTCAAAGTTTTCAATATATGTTTCTATTGAAAACTGTCCAGCCCTGGGGCGGGGCCAATTTTGACCCCAATGACATAATTTATAGACCTTTTGAAGAGGACCTGAACATGATGCTATGAGGCAAATATGAAAGCTGAGAGTCTTCAAGTTTCAGAGGAGAATATTTTCAAAGTTTTCTCTATATGTTTCTATTGAAAACTGCCAATCCCTGGGTCTGGCCAATTTTGACCCCAGGGCCATAATTTATATAACTGAACCTGAACATGATGCTCTGTGCCAAATATGAAAGCTGAGAGTCTTCCATTTTCAGATAAGAAGATTTTCAAAGATTTCATTATTTGTTTCCAATGAAACCGCCCACACATGGGATGGGGCCAATTTTTAACCTAGGGCCACAATTTATATAACTTTTGTAGAGGACATGAGCATGGTGTCATGTGCCAAAATGAAAGCTGTGAACCTTCCAGTTTCAGAGGAGAAGATTTTCAGAGTTTTCAATATATGTTTCTACTGAAAACTGTCCACCCCTGGGGCAGGGCTAATTTTGACCCCAGGGCCATAATTTATATAACTTTTGTAGTGGACCTGAACATGATGCTATATGCCAAATATGAAAGCTGAGAACCTTTCAGTTTCAGAGGAGAAGTTTTTCAAAGTTTTCACTATGTGTTTCTATTGAAAATGCCTACCCCTGGGGTGGGGCCAATTTTGACCCCAGTGCCATAATTTATATAACTTTTGTAGAGGACCTAACGATGATGCTATGTGCCAAAGATGAAAGCTTAGAACCCTGTAGATTCAGAGGAGAAGATTTTCAAAGGTTCAAATTGTTGATGACGCACGACGGACAATGCACGCCGACGTATGATGGACATCAGGAGATCACAAAAGCTCACCCGGAGCTCTTTGTGGTCTGGTGAGCTAAAAATTTAAGCTTGAACACTGTTGCTATTTTACAAAGTAAAACAACAGATCTATCAACAATCACTAGCAAACAGCACACATCTGATTTGGGTCTACTCTGTTTGCAAATATGTGAAGTCATTTATATGAAAGAAAGGGTTAACCCATTCCCTCATATACACACCTTTTCACATTTTTGCAAACAGAGTAGACTCCAGTAAGAGGCACCTGATCAGGGCATGCTCTGTATGGTTATGACATTAAATAAGACCGGACTATTATAGTTTCTTCTAACACCAAAATATACTGTGTATTTAAGCCATTAACAAGAGTGCCTTGATGGCCCTTATATCGCTCACCAGACAATCAGAGGAGAAGATTTTCAAAGTTTTCACTATCTGTATCTATAAACAAGAGGGCCATGATGACCTTGTATTGCTCACCTGGTTAAATGATGTCATGTGACCTATCAATTTGACCCCAAGGGGCACCAATTTGACCCCAAGGGGCACAATTTTAATAGTCTTGGTAAAGCTCCACCTGATGATACTTCATGCTAAATTTATGTAGGTCCACTAGATCATTCTTAATTTGAATAATCTTGGTAAAGGTCTATACTACCAGATGATACTATGTACCAAATATCACAGCTCTAAGCCTTTCAGTTTCGGACATGGAGCTTTTTTCAGTTTTTACTTTATATTCAAATGTAAAACTTGTGACCCCCAGGCCGGGGTGAGGACAATTTTAACCCCAGCGACATAATTTGAACAATCTTGGTAAAGGTCCACCAGATGATGCTATGTACCAAATATCACAGCTCTTAGCTTTTCGGTTTCGGACAAGAAGATTTTTAAAGTTTTTTTTATTATATGATTCAATGTAAAATATCTGACCCCCAAGGTGTGGCCGTGTTTGACTCTAGGGGCATAATTTGAAAAAAACTTAGTAAAGGTTCACCAGATGATAATACATACCAAATATCACAGCTCTACGCTTTTCAGTTTTGGACAAGAAGATCTTTAAAGTTTTTACTATACAATCTTATGTAAAACTTGTGATTCCCGGGGTAGGGCCAATTTTGACCCCAGGGGTAAAATTTGAACAATCTATGTAGAGGTCCACTAGATGATTCTGCATACCAAATGTGGTAGCCCTAGGCCTTTCAGATTTTGACAGGAAGATTTTTAAAGTTTTCAGTAAAATTTGTGACCCCAGGTTGAGGGGTGAGGACAATTTTGACTCCCGGGGCATAATTTGAACAATCTTAGTTAAGGTTCACCAGATGATGTTTCATACCAAATATCACAGCTCTAAGCCTTTCAGGTTTGAGAAAAGAAGATTTTCTAAAGTGTTTACTATATAATCCTATGTACAACATGTGATGCCCAGGGTGTGGCTGTGTTTGACCCCAGGGGAATAATTGAACAATCTTAGTAAAGGTTCACCAGATGATGCTACATACCAAAATATCACAGCTCTAAGCTTTTCGGTTTCAGACAAGAAGATTTTTAAGTTTTTTACTATATACATGTAATCCTATGAAAACTTGTGATCCCCGGAATTGGGCCAATTTTGACCCCAGGGGCAAAATTTGAACAATCTTTGTAGAGGACCACTAGATGATTATACATACCTAATTTGGTAGCCCTAGGCCTAACAGTTTTTGACAAGAAGATGTTTAAAGTTTTTACTGCTTTTTGGACATTGGTTGCCATAGCAACCAGAGTTCTGCATGGAATAAAATTCTCTGAACAACTTTGAAAGAGGTTGACCCAAGGAACATTTCTGCCAAGTTTGGTAAAAATCCAGCAAGTAGTTTAGGAGGAGATGTCATTTTAAGAAAAAGTTGACGACGGACGACGCATGACGGACAACGATGAACACAGGGCGACCACAATAGCTCACCTTGGCACTTCGTGCCAGGTGAGTTAAAATCTGGCCAACTCTCGGGCAGGGCCAATTTTGACCCCAGGGGCATAATTTATATAACTTTTGTACAGGACCTGAACATTATGATATTTGCCAAATATGAAACCTGAGAACTTTCCAGTTTCATAGAAGATTTTCAAAATTTTAACAATATGTTTCTATACAAAACTGGCCAATTTTGATCCAAGGGACATTAATCTATAAAAACAAGATGTGTTTGTGAAACACTATGCCCCCTCATATATTTGACCTCTGACCTTGGAGGATGACCTTGACCGTGACATGTCACCCCTCAAAATGTGCAGCCTCATGAGATACACAATCATGCCAAATATCAAGTCTCTATCTCTACTGGTCCAAAAGTTATTGCCAATGTTAAAGTCGGCGATTTGACCCATATATTTGACCTCTGACCTTGAAGGATGACCTTGACCTTGACATGTCACCCCTCAAAATGTGCGGCTTTATGAGATACATATGTATGCCAAATATCAAGTCTCTATCTGTACTGGCTCAAAAGTTATGACCAATGTTAAAGTTGCTGACAAACAAACAGACAAACAGACAGACAGGGCAAAAACAATATGCCCCCCGACTATCGTCTATGGGGGCATAAAAATTGCACACATGATATTATGTGCCAAATATGAAAGCTGAGAACCTTCCAGTTTCAGAGAAGACCCCAGGGGCATAATTTATATAACTTTTGTAGAGGACCTGAATATGATGCTATGTGCCAAATATGAAAGCCGAGAACTTTCCAGCTTCATAAGAGAAGCTTTTCAAAGTTTTCACTAGGTTTCAATTGAAAACTGGCCACCCATGAGGAGGGGCCAATTTTGACCCCAGGGGCATAATTTATATCTATTTTGTAGAGGACCTGAAAATAATGCTGTGTGCCAATTATGAAAGCTGAGAACCTTCCAGTTTCAAAGGAGAAGATTTTCAAGGTTTTCACTATATGTTTCTTTTGAAAACTGGCCATCCCTGGGGCGGGGCCAATTTTGACTCCGGGGGCATAATTTATATAACTTTTGTAGAGGACCTACAGATGATGCTATGTGCCAAAGATAAAAGCTGAGAACCCAGTAGATTCAGAGGAGAAGATTATTGAAGGTTAAAATTGTTGACGACGGACAACGCACGCCGGACATCAGGCGATCACAAAAGCTCACCCTGAGCACTTTAAAATCAGCTGACGATATTCATGATACACTTATTACTTACATGAATATTTAACCCTTCTCTTGCTGAATTTTAAAATACATTTCTCCTTCTTTACCCATGTCCTGTTGCATAATTACATATATCTTCACTGCGTACATGTATTTCGCTGTGCAATCACTGCTGTAGAGTGGAGTGCACTGGTTGCACAATCAACTTGTAAATAGTGCAGACCCTGATGAGACAGTTCCTGCAGGAGCTGTCTCATCTGGGTCTTCACTATTTACATGTAGGTATATTGACGTGAGTAGCAACCGAAGGGTTAACAAGGAAAGAAATTTAACCCTTAAATTTACTCTATAAATATATTGTGTGCTTATAACATAATATAGATACGATTCTATAGTGTCTGCATGGCCAAACATTCATAGAGTATAGGGTCAATCAAGACTATTATCAAATTTTGCTGAGATATAGCCAAACAACACATATGTTATGTTACAAACAGGGCTGAATTGTGGATGTTAACCTTTTAAGTGCAGGAAATGTGCCACTAATGACTTCTACAGACAGTGCACAACCCACTGAGAGAGTTCCTCGAGGAGACCTCTCATCAGGGGCTGCACTGTTTGTCGTGGATCAAATTGTTGACGATGGACGACGCATGCCGACGGACATCAGGCGATCACAAAAGCTCACCCTGAGCACTTTGTGCTCTGGTGAGTTAAAAACTGTGGACGGCGGACGGCGGACGATGGATGACGACTGACGCCGGACACAGGGTGATCACAATAGCTCACCTTGGCACTTCGTGACAGGTGAGCTAACAAGAGGGCCATGAGGCCCTGAAGCGCTCACCTGAGATAACCCCAGGAGCAGGGCCATTTTTGACCAAGAAGTCATCACTTATACAACATTGGTAGAGAACCACAAGGCAAAGCAGTATGCCATTAATTAAAGGTCTAAGCCTAATGGTTTCAGAGAAAAATAATATTTCATATTTTTCCCATGAAAAACTGATAAGCCCCAAGGCAGGGCCAAGTTTGCCCAGAGGCCAGGGTCATCAGTTGAACATTCTTGGCAGAAGACCACAAGCCAAGCTACATATTTGTAGAGGACCATTAGATCATGTTACATACCAAACATCAAAGGTCTAGGCCTTACAGTTTCAGAAGATTTTTAAAGATGTTCCAATGAAAAACTGATAAGCCTTTGGGTGGGGCCATTTTAGGCCAAGGGATCATAATTTGAACAATCTTTGAAGAGAACCATTACAACATGCTACATGCCAAATATCAAAGGTCTAGGCCTAACAGTTTCAGACAAAAAGATTTTTAAAGATTTTCCTATGAAAAACTGATAGCCCTTGGGCGGGCCATTTTCGGTCCAGGGTTATATATTGAACAATTTTTGTAGAGAACCATTAGACCATGCTACATGCCAAATATCAAAGGTCTAGGCCTTACAGTTTCAGAGAAGAAGATTTTTAAAGATTTTCCTATGAAAAACTGCTAAGCCCTTGGGCGGGGCCATTTTTGACCGGGGGGGGGGGGGGAGGGTCATAATTTGAACAACTTTTGTAGAGGACCATTAGATCATGCTACATACCAAATATCAAAGGTCTAGGCCTAACAGTTTCAGACAAAAAGATTTTTAAAGATTTTCCTATGAAAAACTGATAGCCCTTGGGCGGGCCATTTTCGGTCCAGGGTTATATATTGAACAATTTTTGTAGAGAACCATTAGACCATGCTACATGCCAAATATCAAAGGTCTAGGCCTTACAGTTTCAGAGAAGAAGATTTTTAAAGATTTTCCTATGAAAAACTGCTAAGCCCTTGGGCGGGGCCATTTTTGACCGGGGGGGGGGGGGGGGGGGGGGGGAGTCATAATTTGAACAACTTTTGTAGAGGACCATTAGATCATGCTACATACCAAATATCAAAGGTCTAGGCATTCCAGTTTCCGAGAAGAATTTTTTAGAAGAAGATTTTCCTATGAAAAACTGATAAGCTCTTGGGCGGGGCAATTTTTGGCCCAGGGGTCATAATTTGAACAGCTTTTGTAAAAGACCATTAGATCATGCTACATATCAAATATCAAAGGTCTAGGCCTTACAGTTTCAGAAAAGAAGATTTTTCCGAGAAGAATTTTTTAAAGATTTTCCTATGAAAAACTGATAAGCTCTTGGGCGGGGCAATTTTTGGCCCAGGGGTCATAATTTGAACAGCTTTTGTAAAAGACCATTAGATCATGCTACATATCAAATATCAAAGGTCTAGGCCTTACAGTTTCAGAAAAGAAGATTTTTAAAGATTTTCTTATGAAAAACTGATAAGCCTTTGGGCAGGGCCATTTTTGACCCGGGGGTCATAATTTGAACAACTTTTGTAGAGGACCATTAGATCATACTACATACCAAATATCAAAGGTCTAGGCCTTACAGTTTCAGAGAAGAATTTTTTTAAAGATTTTCCTATGAAAAACTGATAAAACCTTGGGCGGGGCCATTTTTGGCCCAGGGGTCTTATTTTGTACAATCATTGTAGAGGACCATAAGATCATGCTACATGCCAAATATCAAAAGTCTAGGCCTTACAGTTTCAGAGAAGAAGATTTTTAAAGATTTTCCTATGACAAACTGCTAAGCCCTAGGGCGGGGCCATTTTTGGCCAGGGGTCATAATGTGAACAACATTTCGTTCCCCCTAACCACTGATGCTTCTGACAAAATTTGGTTAAAATCGGGTCAGTAGTTTCAGAGGAGATGTTGTTTGAAAATGTGGACGGTCGCCGGACGCCGGACGGATCGCGGTCCAATAGCTGACCTGAGCGTTTGGCTCAGGTGAGCTAAAAACAATATGCTCTCTCCCAGATCTGATCTCGGGGGCAAAAAAAGTTGACATGGGAATCACAATAGCTCACCTTGGCACTTCATGCCAGGTGAGCTAAAATGGAAACATTTAAGAATTGTATAGCCTTTAATCCATTGTAATAAGTAGAGCATTATTGCTCCAAAGGAGCAAATGCTAAATTGATCAAAATTGGTTGAAAAAAATGACTTTAACCCATTCTCGCATATAGAGGCCTTTTGACACTTCTGTAAAAGTGACTTTGTGAAACCATTGTGATAAATAGAGCATTTGCTCCAGAGGAGCAAATGCCCTATTTATCACAATGGTTTCAATTCTAGACAATTCTATAATTTTCCTTTTCAGTAGTAAATGCTCCTTTTCGGTAGATTTGTTCAAAGAGGTTGGATCTAAAAATAGCATATATGGGAATGGGTTAAAAGAGGTGTCAAAAGGTGTCAATATTAGGGAATGAGGTAAGTGACTGTGTAGAGAGGTTATAAAATACTGCAGCACATCTTACATTGCTGAGGTTCCTCTGCTGCAGCTTCTCTTCTTGATTCCTCTTTCAGGGCTATCAAAATATTGAAATTGTTATCAAATTTATGTCCAACTGCATTATATTCCTGCATGATATCATCTCTGAACTTTGGCCAGTCACTTTTAGGTTTGTAGTCATTTGAAATAACAATACCCTCTGTAAAGCCAGTAGCTCCACCCATCTTGTACACGAGTTTCGCCTCCAAGTCAACATTTTTAACATGCCCATCATACAAATCCCAATTTCTAGAACTAATCTGTATATCACACTCTGATATCCTTTCAGGTCTTATTCGTATAGCAGCAATGTCTATTTTCTCCCCAATATGATGACATATTTCTGTTGTCCCGATCACGTGGTGTTGCCGGTCCTCTTCAATGTGTATATCTGGATGGCACTCCTCTACACAATGGGCACAAGTTATACCAAACAAGTCTTGGGTTTGTTCAACTGCCCCAATGTCACCTGTGGTCTGTGTGGGCCTTTCTTCTGCCCCCCTGTCACCTGTGGTCATTGTGGGTCTTTCTTCTGCCCCCCTATCACCTGTTGTCTGAGTGGGTCTTTCTTCTGCCCCTCTGTCACCTCTAGTCTGCATGGGTCTTTCTATCTCCATATCCTCTTCCGCTCTCTGTTCTGTTTTCAGTCTAATGAAACATCCAAGTGTTCCCCTAGTTCTATTCGAGTCATGGTTTAATGTTGCTAATATGCTTCTTCCAGATTTAATTTTCTCTGTTGCTTCTTCCAAATTTCCCGCTTGGTATTTTCTATGTAGTAAGGTCTGAACCTTGTAACCATGACCATAGTTGTGCCTGACAAGAACCTCTCGAATTTCTTCATCCTTTTGTATGTTTTCTCCTTTGCGGACGAGAATTGTCAATGTGCCATATATTGTTCCACAACCAACAACACCATACAATCTAAAAAATAAAACAAAACCGGTAAACTGAGAAACAGATAAAGTTTCATACTCAAATACTAAAATCGTCATTTCTCCACCAAAACCCATGTTGTGACCACTCTTTACAATCATCTCTTTGAGACAATTCTATAGAGTAATCACAACATAAGATTTGCTGGAGAAATGAAGAAGTTAACCTCTGGCTAAATAGAACTTGGATGGCTTCATTTACATAACCCTTTCCCTCACACAGATGACTTTTGGCAAAATATTTCTGTGTTCACATGACATTGTAAAAATAATCTTAATTAAATGAATATCCATTAACCCTTTACTCCATCAATACAGCTTTCTACTTTCTTTGCCTTTGCAAACAGTAGATCCAGATCAGACGGCTCCTACAGGAGCCATTTAGTCAGGGTCTGCTCTGTTTGCTTATGGCATAAACAATAATAGACCTGATTCTACAGTTTCTGCCTAGCATTTGTAGTTCAGAAGTTATAGCAATGTTAAAGTTTGTTAACAAACTTTGTTTGTTCACCAGATGAAAAGAAGATTTTCAAAGTCTTCGCTATATGTTTCTATAGAAAACTAGCCGGCCCTGGAGCGGGGCCAATTTTGATCCCAGGGCCATAATTTATATAACTTTTGTAGAAGACCTGAACATGATGCTGTGTGACACATATGAGAGTTTAGAACCTTCCAGTTTCAGAGGAGATTTTCAAAGTTTTCACTACATGTATATGTTTATATTGAAAACTGACCACCCCTGGGACGGGGCCAATTTTGACCCAAGGGGCATAATTCATAGAACTTTTGTAGAGGACCTGAACATGATGCTATGTGCCAAATATTAAAGCTGAGAACCCTGTAGATTCAGAAGAGAAGAATTTCAAAGTTTTTCACTATATGTTTCTATTGAAAACTCGCTACCCCTGGGGTGTGACCAATTTTGACCCCAGGGGCATAATTTATACAACTTTTGTACAGGACCAGAACATGATGCTATGTGCCAAATTTGAAAGCTATGAACCTTCCAGTTTCACAGGAGAAGATTTTCAAAGTTTTCATTATATGTTTCTATAGAAAACTGACCACCCCTGGTGAGGGGCCAATTTTGATCACAGGGGTATAATTTATGTAACTTTTGTAGAGGACCTCAAGTTGATGCTATGTACCAAAGATGAAAGCTGAGAACCATCCAGTTTCAGAGGAGAAGATTTTCAAAGTTTTCGCTATATGATTCTATTGAAAAATGGCCACTTTTGACCCCAGGGCCATAATTTATATAACTTTTGTAGAGGACCTAAAGTTGATGCTATGTACCAAAGATGAAAGCTGAGAACCATCCAGTTTCAGAAGAGAAGATTTTTAAAGGTTCAAATTGTTGACGACTGATGACGGACATCAGGCGATCACAAAAGCTCATCCTGAGCACTAAAGTGCTCTGGTGAGCTAAAAACAGCAAAGTTTTCGAAATAGTGACCTTGATCTGATTTCATGTATCCTTGTATCAACTGAAGGCCTTCACCCAAGCTATCTGCATACCAAATAAGAATTGTCTAGCTGAAGTAATTCAGAAGTTATAAGCAATGTTAAAGTTTTGTTAACGACGGCAAGCGGCCTGCCCAACCACCTGCCTGGTTTTTGCCAACTATAAGCAGAGATTTTTCTCGAAAAATCCACCTAAAAAAGAAGTTAATGAATATTCATGAAGTGATCTGATTATTAAGGAAAGAGTTTTGCCCCTCCTCCACTAGTAAAAAGTTGTGGTTTAACCTTTTACTTTATGAATATTTATGTAAGCAATAATGAGATGAATTTTTATACGACAAATGAACATGTACAACAATTTTAGACATGGCAGAAACAGTATCTAGAATCAGATCTATTCTATTCCATAAGCAAACAGACAGACCCTGATCAGATGGCTCCTACAGCAACCATCTGATCTGACACTTTTAATCCTGTCCTTCATATAAATGACTTGCCTTTGCAGCAGAGTAGATCCAGATCAGACAGCTCCGATAGGAGCCATGTGATCAAAATCTGCATTGTTTGCTTTTACAATTCTGATACTACAAAGTCTGGCAATACTAAACATTCATGTGTACATATGTCATTAGAAACAAGAGGGCCAGAATGGCCATGAAGCGCTCACCAGACAATGAGGGGAAGATTTTCAAAGTTTTCACTATATGTTTCTATTGAAAACTAGCCTGCCCTGGGGCAGGGCAGGGCAAATTTTGACCCAACTGGCACAATTGACCAACTTTTGTAGAGAACCTGAACATGATCCTATGTGCCAAATATGAAAGCTGAGAACTCCCCAGTTTCAGTGGAGAAGATTTTCAAAGTTTACACTATATATGTTTCTATTGAAAACTGGGTACCCCTGGGGCGGGGCCAATTTTGACCCCAGGGGCATAATTTTGACCCAATTGCCACAATTGACCAACTTTTGTAGAGTACCTGAACATGATGCTATGTGCAAAATATGAAAGCTGAGAACCTTCAAGTTTCAGAGGAGAAGATTTTCAAAGTTTTATATATGCTTCTATTGGAAACAAGACACCCCTGGGGCAGGGCCAATTTTGACCCCAGGGGCACAATTATATAACTTTTGTAGAGGACCTGAACATGATACTGTGTGCCAAATATCAAAGCTAAGAACCCTATAGATTCAGAGAAGAAGATTTTCAAAGTTTACACTATATGTTTCTATTGAAAACTGGCTACCCCTGGGGGGTGGCCAATTTTGACCCTAGGGGCATAATTTATATACCTTTTGTAGAGGACCTGAACATGATGTTGTGTGCCAAATATGAAAGCTGAGAACCTTCAAGTTTCAGAGGAGAAGATTTTCAAAGTTTTACTATATGTTTTTTAGGAAACAAGGCACCTCTGGGGCAGTGCCAATTTTGACCCAAGGGGCATAATTTATATCACTTTTGTAGAGGACCTGAACATGATGCTATGTGCCAAATATATAAGCTGAGAACCTTCTAGTTTCAGAGGAGAAGATTTTCAAAGTTTTCACTATATGTTTGTATAGAAAACTGGCCATCCCTGGGGTGGGGCCTTTTTTGACCCCAGGGGCATAATTTATATAACTTTTGTAGAGGACCTGAACATGAAGCTATGTGCAAAATATGAAAGCTGAGAACCTTCCAGTTTCAGAGGAGAAGATTTTTTCACTATATGTTCCTATGGAAAACAATGTACCCCTGGGGCGGGGCCAATTTTGACCCCAGGGACATAATTTATATAACTTTTGTAGAGGACCTAAAGATGATGCTATGTGCCAACAAGACTGCCAGTGGGCACAATATATGCCCATCGAGGTCTTGTTCAACATAAACTGAGGTTAATGTGTTTGCTAAACGCAAATGCTAAACACAAATTCGTGCGACCAAGTTTCAAGGCTTTATCTCAAAGGGTTGTAAATAGGCGTACTTTAACAAAAAATCTTAACCAAAAATTCTAAATTAAAAAGGGTCACAGCTCTGTCTAAATGCTTGACAGATTTATTTACGCTTGTCTGCAGATGAAGCTTCTGATGGTGAACAAGGGTTCCAAGTTTAAAAGCTATATCTCAAAGGGTTATGTAAATAAGTGGACTTAACCAAAACCTTAACCAAAAATTCTAAGTTAAAAAGGGCCATAATCTGTCAAAATGCTTAGTAGTTCTGTACTTTTGCATACAGGTGGAGGTTGTGAAGGTGAACAAGTGTTCCAAGTTTCAAAGCTTTATCTCAATGGGTTATGTAAATAAGTGGACTTTAACAAAACCGTAACCAAACATTCTAAGTTAAAAAGGGCCATAATCTGTCAAAATGCTTAGTAGTTCTGTACTTTTGCATACAGGTGGAGGTTGTGAAGGTGAACAAGTGTTCCAAGTTTCAAAGCTATATCTCAAAGGGTTATGTAAATAAGTGGACTTTAACAAAAACCGTAACCAAAAATTCTAAGTTAAAAAGGGCCATAATCTGTCAAAATGCTTAGTAGTTCTGTACTTTTGCATACAGGTGGAGGTTGTGAAGGTGAACAAGGGTTCCAAGTTTAAAAGCTTTATCTCAAAGGGTTATGTAAATAAATAGACTTCAACAAAACCCAAAACCAAAACTTCTAAGTTAAAAAGGGCCATAATTATGTCAAAATGCTGGACGGAGTTATATACTTTTGCATACAGGTGAAGGTTGTGAAGGTGAACAAGTGTTCCAAGTTTCAAAGCTATATCTCAAAGGGCTATGTAAACAAGAGATGTTTGTAAAACATGTATACCCCCCAGACCCCCTGACCTTTGATCTAGTGACCTCAACTATAGAGGTCATCTAGCGGTCATGACTAATCACCATAGCAACTTTGAAGATCCTAAGCCAAACCACTGATCATTTATTGATCTGAAAACATTTCACATATTAAGGTCATGGTGACCTTGACCTTTGACCTAGTGACCTCAACAACTATAGGGGTCATCTAGTGGTCACGACCAACTACCACAGCAAGTTTGAAGATGCCGAACCAAACCATTTAGCAGTTATTTATTGGAAACCATTTCATCAGTTAAGGTCATGATGCTCTTGACCTTTGACCTAGTGACCTCAAAATCAATAGGGGTCATCTAGTTGTCATGACCAACCACCACAGCAAGTTTGAAGATCCTAAGCCAAACCCTTGACCAGTTATTGATCGCAAACCATTTCACCAGTTGAGGTCATGGTGACCTTGACCTTTGACCTAGTGACCTCAAAAATAATAGGGGTTATCTATTGGTCATGACCAACCACCACAGCAAATTTGAAGATCCTAAGCCAAACCCTTGAGCAGTTATTGATCGCAAACCATTTCACCAGTTAAGGTCATGGTGACCTTGACCTTTGACCTAAAAAACAATAGGGCTCATCTAGTTGTCATGACCAACCACTTAAGCAAATTTGAAGATCCTAGGCCAAATCCTTGAGCAGTTATTGATCAGAAACCATTTTACAAGTTAAGGTCATGGTGACCTTGACCTTTGACCTAGTGACCTCAAATACAATAGGGGTCATCCAGTTGTCATGACCAACTACCGCTGCAAGTTTGAAGATTCTTAGCCAAACCCTTGAGCAGTTATTGATCGGAAACCATTTGACCAGTTAAGAGCACGGTGAGCTTGACCTTTGACCTAGTGACCTCAAAAACAATAGGGCTCATCTAGTGGTCAGTACCAACCACCACAGCAAATTTGAAGATCCTAGGCCAAATCCTTGAGCAGTTATTGATCGCAAACCATTTCACCCTTTAAGGTCATGGTGACCTTGACCTTTGACCTAGTGACCTAAAAAAAATAAGACTCATCTAGTTGTCATGACCAACCACCTAAGCAAATTTGAAGATCCTAAGCCAAACCCTTGAGCAGTTATTGATCAGAAACCATTTTACCAATTAAGGTCATGGTGACCTTGACCTTTGACCTATTGGTCTCAAAATCAATAGGGGTCATCCAGTGGTCATGAACAACTACCACAGCAAGTTTGAAGATTCTAAGCTAAACCCTTGAGCAGTTATTGATCGGAAACCATTTAACCATTTAAGGTCATGGTGACCTTGACCTTTGACCTAGTGACCTCAAAATCAATAGGGGTCATCTAGTGGTCATGACCAACCACAACAGCAAGTTTGAAGATCCCAAGCCAAACCCTAGAGCAGTTATTGATCGGAAACTATTTCACCCTTTTAGGTCATGGTGACCTTGACCTTTGACCTAGTGACCTCAAAAACAATAGGGGTCATCTACTTGTCATGACCAACCACCCCAGCAAGTTTGAAGATTCTAGGCAAAGTCGTTTATTAGTTATCGTTCGGAAACCATCGATCTACCGACCGACCGACCGACCGACCGACCGACCGACCGACCGACAGACCGACCGACCGACCGACATGTGCAAAGCAATATACCCCCATTTTTTCAAAAGGAGGGTATAATAAGT
Organism: Azorinus chamasolen; assembly: GCA_963576725.1. NCBI lineage: Eukaryota > Metazoa > Mollusca > Bivalvia > Cardiida > Solecurtidae > Azorinus > Azorinus chamasolen. The sequence goes on along the minus strand of OY755240.1, from coordinate 64,999,609 downwards.
GGACTTAACCAAAACCTTAACCAAAAATTCTAAGTTAAAAAGGACCATAATCTGTCAAAATGCTTGGTAGTTCTGTACTTTTGCATACAGGTGGAGGTTGTGAAGGTGAACAAGTGTTCCAAGTTTCAAAGCTTTATCGCAAAGTGTTATGTAGATATGTGGACTTACAAAAATGTGTTCCACATAAATTGAGGTTAACATTTTTGCTTAACGCAAATGCTAAATGCAAATTCTAAATCCAATTGTGCGACCTTGACCTTGTATAAACGTATCGGGAAACATCCATGCTACTGGAGCATGTCCAGACAAACATTGTGAAGGATCCGCCAAGCAGAACTTGAGTTAGAGATATTACAGACAGATGGACAGACAGACGGACAGACAGATGGACATACAGCACCATTACAGAAAGACAGACAGATTAACTTTTTTGCTAAATGCAAGTTTCTAAGTCCAATTAAGTGACCCTGACCTTGGTTATACGTACCGGGACTGGGTATGCTACTGTAGCATGTCCAGATAAACATTGTGGTTAAATTTGGGAAGGATCCGTCAAGCCAAACTTGAGTTAGAGATGTTACAGACAGACAGATGGACAAACGGACAGATGGACAGACAGACAGACTGACAGTGCCATTCCATAATACGTCCTGTTTTTTCAAACGGGCGTATAAAAATGAAGGCTGAGAACCCTGTAGATTCAGAGGAGAAGATTTTTAAAGGTTCAAATTGTTGACGAATGACGACGGACAATACACACCTATGGACGACGGACATCAGGTGATCACAAAACCTCACCCTGAGCACTTTGTGCTTTGGTGAGCTAAATACCACTTGAGAATAGTTTTTAACCCTTTCCTCCATAGGCTATTTTTAGATCCAACCACTTTGAATAAATCTACCCAAAAGGAGCATTATCTACAGAAAAGGATTTTTTTCAGAATTTTGTAGTTTGACACCAGTGTGATAAATAGAGCATTTGCTCCTATAGGAACAAATGCTCTATTTATCACAATGGTTTCAAGAAGTGGTTATTACAGAGGTGTAGTAAGGTGTATTTATGGAGGAAAGGGTTAAGATGTATTTATGAAATACAAGCATAAACAAGCAAGCTGTAACTGTGTCCTTAAAAAAAATAATCCCACAATAACTTCTTTTCTATTGCAACACCATTTTTTTAGTCAAGTTACACCAGTTTTGGGGTCAAGGTGTGTTTCCATAGTAAAGGATAATACATGTACTGATAAAACTGAAAAAACACTTTTTCACGCCTTTGCAAACAGAGTAAATCCATGGTTGACTGTTTGCTTTTGAATAATGTACATGTAGATCTGTTTCTACAGTTTGTGCCAATACTGAAATGTTATTTCTAACATGAATATTCAACAGATAAACGGTTAATCAATGTGTTTGAAGGAAGAAATGTGGCACCTGCTGTGATCAGAATGAAGAAAAGAGTGTGAAGAATAAATGTGATGGACAGATGGACATAGGGTAGCTAACCCTTTCCTCCATAGGCTATTTTAAGGCCCAACATCTTAGAATAAAACTATCCAAAAGGAGCATTTACTAGAGAAAAGTAAAATTTTAGAATTTTGTAGTTTGAAACCATTGTGATAAATAGAGTATTTGCTCCTATAGAAACAAAGCTGCAAATGCTCCATTTATCACAATGGTTTCAATAAGTGGTTATTACAGAAGCGGACAAAGACGTATTATGGAGGAAAGGGTTATGCTGTATTTATGAAATACAAGCATAAACAGGCAAACTATAACCGTGTCCTTAAAACAAAGACAATCCCACAAAAATTTCTTAAGTATCTGATTCAAAATCTAACCAACCAGATATTTGAAAATTAAGACTCAAGCAAAACATTTCTCATATCCTCTGAGTCTGAATCATAGCAGAACAACCGATAAATGTGCATACTCAGACACTAAAATTGTCATTTCTCCTCTAAACCTTATGTTGTGACCACTCTTTAGAATCGTCTAGAAGAGATAATTCTAAAGAGTGGTCACAACATAGGATTTGGTGGAGAAATAAAGAAGATATTCTTGGAAACATTTTAATTTATACATCTTATCCGGAACTCTGTGGTAGAATCTGAAAATAGAACCTGAAAAACATTTCGTGGGATAAGTGTAAAACTCTTGCAACAACAATCTTTGACATGAACTTGTGATGACCTCTGCAAACAGTTTAGATCCTAATGAGATGCATGTTAAGTAATTTTTCGTCTGCAACAATTGTCGTCTGCTCTAATTCTTAAAATAAATTTTTCGCATTTCTTTGCAAAAATATGGTCAAGATGACAAACAGTTTGGATCCAGATGAGACGCCGCATTATGCGGCGTCTCATCTGGATCCTAACTGTTTGTATAGGTAATCACTGTTTCGCCGCTAGCCTGCAAAGATCCAAAATGGTTGACACTCTCATCCTAATTCTGGAAATAAATGAAAAACCCAATATTTTCAGAACTTTAAAATAGAAAATTTGCAAAGGTTTACCAGAGCAATATTAAATGTGCATATTCAAATACTAAAATATTTTATTTCTCAACCAAAACCCAATGCTGTGGCCACTCTTTAGAATCTTCTCAAAGACACAATTCTAAAGAGGGGTTCAACATAGGGTTTGGTAGGGAAATAAATGAACTACATTTGTATTTTTGAGAATGTTTCGGTTCATGCACCTTATCTGGGCCTCTGGATTAGAAATGTCAAAGACTGGTGTTATAACAGTATGTACTTAGCCCTTGATTTCTCAATAATGTGTCATAGAATGGGTTGATCAATGTAATCACTTCCTTCACATACCTGAGCAGCTCATCTTGCAGCTTCAGTGACAACTTTGGGTAAACAGGCACATGTGTCGATACGGGCACCTGGGTACTCCGCAGTAGTCCAAATACTTCAAAATTCAGCTTGTCGAAACACATCAGTAGTCTTAGCTTTGACTTCAAGTAGGCTTCAAACTTGTTAAATATTTCAAACTGTATCGTAACATAATCATTCTTGATGACAGCGGCCAGTACGTTAATGGCAGTTTTCATTAACAACCACCTTGGTTTTGGTACATTCTGCACACTTTCCCTGTACTTTTTGTCATAATCAAAGAAACCCTCATTCAAAAACTCATTTACAAGTGATGGAGATATTCCATATTTCTTTGCAAAGTATTCGCAAACACAACATTTGGTTTTCTTTGTCAGAAATGCAAGTAGATGATGGAAGAACTGTTCATCCTCAGATTCTTTCTGAAATTTTGTTTTTTCCATCATATCTGATGTTCCCATAAATTCAGACTCGCTTGGTTTTGTTTCCATATCCTCAGATTCCTTTGTTTTTGTTTCAATATCCTCAGGCTCATCAGACTCAATTGTTTTTGTTTCCGTATCCTCAGATGCACTGGTGTCTGCATACAATGAAAAAAGATGTCATAGATGATTCAGATAGTTGATTCATAAAACCATTGAAAGATTTTGGTAAAATAAGATGTCAATCACATTGACTTTAGAACAATTATGCACGAAACTAGATACCCATGGGCAACATGTCGAGCCTGCTGGCCATTTACCAACAGTACGTGCAAACTCTGAGTTCAGGCAAGCAAAACAGTACATGTTTTTGATCTTAAAGATCTTGACCTCCATGTGTGACCCTGACCTTTAAGCTACACACCTGACTCTTGCACACATCATCTTAACTAGAAGACCATTTCTGCCATGTTATTTTGAAATCTTTCCCTGCAAATCTGAGACTGAGCCTGGACAAACCAAGACAGAATACATGTCTTTTACTTTTGACTACCTAGTGTAACCTTGACCTTTCAGCTACTGACCTGGTTTTAGTGTGCGACACACCATACCTTCTAGAAAAACATTTGTGCCTAGACTCATTTCACAATCCATCCATGGAGTTCTGAGTTAAAGCCTGTGCAAGCAAAACAATACATGTTTTGACCTTAAACCTCTTAGTATGACCTTGACCTTTCATCTACTGACCTAGATTTTGCATGTGACATGCTGTACCTTCTAGAGAAATGTTTGTGCTTTGTCATTTCACAATTTATCTGTGGAGTTCTGAGTTAGAGCCCAAACAAGTCATAAGATACATGTTTTTGAACTTTGACCTCTAAGTATGACCTTGACCTTGCAGCTACTGACCTGGTTATTGCACGTTGACATGCAATACCTTCTAGAGGAACATTTATGTCTAGGTATTTCACAATACATTAATGGAGTTCAGAGTTATAGACCGGACAAGACCAGACAGATGCATGCATCGACGCACTGATGCATGGACGGACAGACACACCAAGTTAGTAACACACACCCACCATGTGAGGATATTGCGACAACTATGTCAAGTTGACAAATCAAGTAGAGATACATGTATATATATATATATATATATATATATATATTTTACTCCTTCGGGAGACCATCCGTCCTAGGACCACCGCATAAGGGGGACCGCTGGAATAGGGAGACAAAAAGTGGTCTCCTTAATATTTTGAACATTGACTATCCAAAATCAAGACTGAACAGACCATTACTTTTACTGCTCTGTGATTCAAACTCACTTTATTTATTGTGTAATTAAAAAAAGTTTGACATTTGTAGTTTTTTTTTTAAACTAGAGAGATTTTTAGAAATTGTGGTATATATTTCATCGACCTATATTTTCAGGATTAAGGAGACTTCCCAATTTCTATTTTTTTGTTATTAAACTGGCCATATATAATACAAAATAAAATACATAAAGCTTAATTGTCATTTTAACTACCATGCGGGCCATGATATATAGCCAAAAAATGCATAATAAAAAAATCGATTTTTCACACCCCACAAATTGCTTAAATAATCTCCGGTGACAACCAATTACGTCATCGATGACGTGCGTAAGCTCTTCTCGAATTCCGGTAAAATGGCCGCTGTAGCTTTGCAAAAGATCCAGTGATCAGAATTCGGTTTGCAATAAACAAAATGGTTATTGAGATTTGGTGCATTTACTCTTATCAATGCTTAAGACATTTGAATAAACGTACATGTATTGATCGAATGATCCTGACAGCCGAGACGGCAACGACAAAGGAAATATGGCTGCGTCCTTGAACGGTGGAAAGTGCATGGTAAATTTTATGCTTTTATTCTGATAATTGCATTGTTTTAATAATGAGACTGTGGTTTGTTTTACCACCGTTTACCTTTTGTTTCGCTTTGTGTTCTGAACAATTATTATAACAATATTACGCCTTAGCTTTCAAGGCAACCTGCTGACGGCCATTGCCCAATTCGTCCTCATGGCAAAACAACCCCATCTCAATATTAGGTTTAAAAATCATGAATTGGTTTGAAGTAGCAAATAAACATAGGACATCACTCAAGTTATGTATTTTAAAGGTATTTTCGAATCAAAGTTTGGGAAAATCAGAATTTTTTATTTTCACCATATGATTGAACAATTCTTTGTAAACTGTATTCTAGTAATAATTTAATCTGTACACAATCCCTCCCTTTTAATTTTGAATATTTCTTCAAACTTCCGTTGCCATTTAGCTCCTGACAGAATCTTCTTCCCGTAACATAGACTTTTTTTTTTCAATAAAAATACATGTATGTGTAGTTTCTGCTTTCAACTGCAGAAAGAAACAATATGTTGTCACAGCAAGCTGGTGGTACTAAACAGAGACAACAAGTGTCAACTAGAGACAACTAGAGACAACTAACTTAAAAAGGCGTTTTAGGGTATCATTTATATATTAACAGTCAGATAAAGTAGTATTATACCGTAACAGATTGAAAATTATCAGTTTGGATCCAAAATAATGTCTTAGATTGCATTTTGAACCCCTGTTGCACCCCAATTACTCAAAACTATATTCCGCCGAGTATAGCCGACTCAGAGTCAACTGGAGTCAACAAGGGATATACCTCTTATTAACAGTGTTAATGTGGAGAATTATATTATAATGATAGAAGAAGTTATTATTTTGATTATTTCTGTTGTTTTCATTTTGATCAGAACATGTAAAGTGAGATAGTTCATTAATTTTGATCGCTGTACACACGATAGCTGATTATGTGTTGACGTGTGATTTACAAAGTCGTGATAATCGCACATAAGCTACTACTGTTTGAGCACCGGTCCATTTGAGCATTATGTAGACCCAGATCAGTCATTTCACCGTCAATATGGCTTTTGATCAAGATATGTGGGGTTTGATCTGACAAAGGAAAACACTTTTTTTCAGACGAATGTAGTGAATACAATGAAGACCCTGATCAGCCACCGAGTTGACAGTGTAGACCCAGAAATTCATATTTTGATTACGTTTTTATTGAACGCATAAGTCACACTAACGTACTCGTACATGTGCACAAGTTAATGCGCCTAGGAATCGGGACGAGGACCCTGTGTTTTTGAGCCCCGAATTTTGAATTTTGAAAACTTATGCCAATGTTCCAAAAATACTCAAAACTCCTCAAAATAATTTCGATCAATTGTTACAAGATAACACTATTTACAAACATCCCGCATATATTAAAGTAATCTGTTATTCATTTATCACAGTATAATATTACTATATATGGCTGTTTATATATAAATAATGCCCTGAAACGCCTTTTTAAGTTAGTTGTCTCTAGTTGTCTCTAGTTGACACTTGTTGTCTCTGTTTAGTACCACCGCAGCAAGCCCACGGTTAATGTAAGGGCAATCAGATCTGAGTTGTCAAAATTGTATTTACTTATGACAATAATAATGTATAATCTGAAATGGAAAATTTGGATAATTTGATAATATGTGAATTTATATTGATTTTCTTATTATATCATTCATGCCATAATGGCCCATATATGATAACCACATCAAAATATAAAAAAAGAAAGTTTCATTTTAATAACATTGTGATTTTCATGTGTTTGTATATTTGCTGATTGACCTTAAATGTCAATAAATAAATATATAAAATAAACCACTATCAGACTGAGAAGCTGAACTAACCTGGGGAAATACGAATGTTAATTCATAAAGTGTGAGCAGCATACAACAGGTATTCCTCGTGTATTCATAAGGAGACAGGAATTTCACACATTCAGTGGTGTGATTAATTTGAACAAATTTAGTTGTTCTTATTATAAGTTTATTTTTGGACATACGGAATGTTACATTTCATTTAAAAATAATTTGAATACTAACTGCAAATTTCTATGAAGTAAAATTTTTATATCACTTTGATTATAACAATAAAAAATGCCTACGCCTGCTTCAGTATTACACTACATCAGAATAAGCGGGTACATTTGAACATAACAATTTAAAACATTTATTTCTATTTAGCTCTATGTATATTATGTTACATTAAAAATATTTTTTAAATATTTTTTTAAACCAGATCATAAGTAAATAACCTGCATGAGGATCAAACACATTATGAAGTATCTAATAAAATAATAACTTTACATAATTTTGACAAAATAATTTAGGTACGTTTTGGTATTGGGTACGTTTAGACTTGGTCCCCTGTGACATCATATTGCTTCATTCCTAGAAAATGACCTATTTTCAGTTTGTAATGGTAATGGTGGATTGCAAAATAGGCCGAGTGACATTGCTCAACAAACATGGATTTTACATCAATGCAAGGATATTTAAAGGTACGTTTTGAATGTAAACAAATAATTAATTAAGTAGATAATGAATGACAGTAATCCTAGTAGAAACAGTCCAGGTAATTACATCTATAGGGAAGATAAGTTTGCTGCATGATCAAAAGTGAAAACATTCATTTACATCAAATAATAGAATCAATTTGAAAGTGGGGGACGGGTTAAATTGTTTATGTCCGGTATTCTTGTCTATATTCTGTAGCTCTGTATTTTCACTATCTATAATAAAGATAGTGAAAATACAGAGCTACAGATAACAGGGCATACTCAAATACTAAAATCGTCATTTCTTCACTAAACCCTATACTGTGACCACTCTTTAGAATGATCTGTCTGAGAGAGACAATTCTAAAGAGCACAGGGGGCCATTTCGTGGGTCTACATGGTCTAAAAGTAAAAAAAATTGATTGGGTCGATTTAGTGTTATATTATATACAAGGGGTCTAAGTACCCATTCGCAGATTTCACGACCGATTCGAAATAACGCCCGGTTTTGGGCTATCAAGATAAAAGACCCACTAATGTTTGGTACGAACGTGAAGCTGGGACCATGTACTTTTCAAATAATATAACTTTTGATACATTTCGACTAAGCCGTAGCCAGTGCCGGCGTGAAATTCCTACAAAATATGCCTGATTTAGCTTACTCGAACGAGAAGTCGATCGATTTGTCGCTAGACCCCCCCGTAAAACGGCCATAATCGCGATGCCTCGGGACAAAACGATTATGCAATCAATATATATGACAAAAAGCTATCGTTTACCTCTCAAACTATCTGCAGACACTGATGCAGATCTGAAATGCAGGCGAATTTTCGTGCAATTAGCAGATTTAAATTTCTGTCAGGCTACTACGAGTCACGTGACCCGCTTCCTTTACAATAACAACATCCGCGTGTCTGTTACTTTGCTTACCCAATAAGCATTTGCGAGAACGCAGGGCACCATCCCTAGGTCAATCAAGTGCCCTGTTACTGGCCAACTAGAAACTAGGTCAAGTTGTTGCGACTTCTCGTTCGAGTAAGCTAAATCAGCGTATTTTGTTGGAATTTCACATCGGCACTGGCTACGGCTTAGTCGAAATGTATCAAAAGTTATATTATTTGAAAAGTACATGGTCCCAGCTTCACGTTCGTACCAAACATTAGTGGGTCTTTTTATCTTAATAGCCCAAAACCGGGCGTTATTTCGAATCGGTCGTGAAATCTGCGAATGGGTAGTTAGACCCCTTGTATATAATATAACACTAAATCGACCCAATCAATTTTTTTGACTTTTTAGACCATGTAGACACACGAAATGGCCCCCTGTGCTAAAGAGTGGTCACAGCTAGTATAGGGTTTTGTGGAGAAATAAATGAACTATGCTTGAAAATGTTTAAATTTAAGCATCTTATCTGGGGCTCTGGAAAATATGATAATTTTAAGATTGCAGTCAGTGTAGACACAGATCAAACATCTCCTATTTGAGTCGGGTCTGCTCTGTTTGATTATGTTTACTGTCAGTAGCTATGATTGTACAGTTTCTTTCATGGTAAAAAATTCCTTTGCTAAGTTATAGCGTTATTTTAATAATTAATGTAATTAGTATTCATGATATCATTATTTCTTACATGAATATTGATGGAATAAAGTGTTATTTAGGGAGACAGGTATATGTGAATAATTGCTATTTATATTGAAGACAGAACAACAAAATTCCTAAAGTAACCAACAATACTTTATCAAATTGAAATATAATGATATTTTTAGCTCACCAGAGCACAAAGTGCTCAGGGTGAGCTTTTGTGATTGCCTGATGTCTGCCGTCTATCGGCGTTTGTCGTGTGTCGTCAACAATTTGAACCTTTAAAAGTCTTCTCCTCTGAATCTACAGGGTTCTCAGCTTTCATATTTGGCACATAGCATTACCTATAGGTCCTCTACAAAAGTTATAAATTATGTCCCTGGAGTCAAAATTGGCCCGCCACGGTCCCAGGGGTGGCCAGTTTTCTCTAGCTGACTGTTGTTTCTGTACAAGTAGCAGAATGCTGGGTTCACTTAGGTTAGGCATGGGGAAAGCTTTAAAAATCTTCTTGTCAAAAACTACATGTCACAGAGCTTAGATATTTGGTGTATAGATTTACTTAGTAGGCTTATTGAAATTGGTTAATATCATAGTTCTGAGGTTAAAATTGGCCCTGCCCTGTTGGTTATACTTTAAAATAGACTTTTACACTATAAAGGTTCTCCTGAGCTAGGAGGACCCCAGATACTCAGTCTGTCTTACACAATCACTGGATAGGTCAAGATCCTGGTCAAAACTCTATAAAGGTGTCTGCTTCAGAAATAGTGTCTGTTTGTTCACTGTTTTTAACCCATTCCCTCATATGCTATTTTCAGATCCTACCTCTTGGAAAATTTCAGAACCTCTGTGTAGATATGAAACCATTGTGATAAATAGAGCATTTACTCCTAAGGAGCAAATTCTCTATTTATCACAATGGTTTCATAAAGTGACTATTATACCTCTTTGAATAAATCTACTGATAAGGAGCATTAATTAGAGAAAAGGAAAATTTCAGAATTGTGTAGATTTGAAACCATTGTGATAAATAGAGCATTTACTCCTATGGAGCAAATGCTCTATTTATCACAAAGGCTTTTTTCAGATCCTACCTCTTTGAATAAATCTACTGATAAGGAGCATTAATTATAGAAAAGGAAAATTTCAGAATTGTGTAGATTTGAAACCAATGTGATAAATAGAACATTTACTCCTATGGAGCAAATGCTCTATTTATCACAATGGTTAGCAAATGCTCTATTTATCACAAAGGTTTTTTCAGATCCTACCTCTTTGAATAAATCTACTGATAAGGAGCATTAATTAGAGAAAAGGAAATTTTCAGAATTGTGTGGATTTCAAACCATTGTGATAAATAGAGCATTTGCTCCATAGGAGTAAATTAACTCATATACAAACCACATATAAAGTTACATACCTGTATGTGTCAGATCAGAATCCAAACTGTGTGCTTATTTCGGTCAAGTCATGCTAAACAGTGATAGGGTTGTCATCTGTTAGAAATGTTGTCTGCTTATTCAAAGAGGTAAATCTGGGTCTACTCTGTTTGCAAATGCGTGAAAACATGTTTATATGAGGGAAAGGGTTAATTAGAGAAAAGGAAAATTTCAGAATTGTGCAGATTTGAAACCATTGTGATAAATAGTGCATTTACTCCTATGGAGCAAATGCTCTATTTATCACAAAGGCTTTTTTCAGATCCTACCTCTTTGAATCAATCTACTGATAAGGAGCATTAATTAGAGACGAGGAAAACTTCAGAATTGTGTAGATTTGAAACCATTGTGATAAATAGAGCATTTACTCCTATGGAGCAAATGCTCTATTTATCACAATGGTTTCATAAAGTGACTATTACAGAGGCGTAGAACAAAGGCTTTTTAGCTTACCAGAGCACAAAGTGCTCAGGGTGAGCTTTTGTGATTGCCTGATGTCCGTCGTCGTGCGTTGTCCCTCGTCAACAATTTGAACCTTTAAAAATCTTCTCCTCTGAATCTACCGGGTTCTCAACTTTCATCTTTGGCATATAGCATCATCTGTAGGTCCTCTACAAAAGTTATATAAGTCATGCCCCTGGAGTCAAAATTGCCCCCCCCCCTCCCCCCCCGGGGTGTTAAGTTTTCAATAGTGAAAATATAGTGAAAATATAGTGACATATAGTGACAACTTTGAAAATCTTCTCCTCAGAAACTGGAAGGTTCATATTTTGTATAAACTTTTTATCAAACTTTCATATTTGGCACATAGCATCATATTCACATTCTCTACAAAAGTTCTATAAATTAAATACCCCTGGGGTCAAAATTTGCCCTGTCCCAGGGGTGGCCAGTTTTTTTAAGCAGACTGTTGTTTAAGTTTTCTTTAGCAATAGCAGAGTGTTGAGTTCACTTAGTTGTCATAGGAATAGGGAAAGCTTTAAAAATTTACTTGTCAAAAACTACAAGTCCCAGAGCTTAGATATTTGGTGTATATATTTACTTAGTATATCTTTAGAAATTTTGTAAATATCATAGTTCTGAGGTTAAATTTGGCCCTGCCCTGCCCTGTGGGTGGTAAGTTTTCTATAGAAACATAGTGAAAACTTTGAAAACCTCCTCCTCTGATTGTCTGGTGAGCAATATCAGGGCCATCATGGCCCTCTTGTCATTATTTAACCCTTTTCTTTATAATAAACTCCTTTTCACACATTTGAAAACAGAGAAGACCCAGATCAGATTGCCCCTAGAGGAGCAGTCTGATCAGTGTCTGCTCTGCTTGCTATTGGAATTTGATAGATCTGTTTCTTTAGATTCTAAAATGGCTACAGTGTTCCATGTTCCATATTTCATTATACCCCTGCATACTTGTTTAAGGTAAGTGAAGTCAAGTCAAGTAATTTAATTAATATTTATTTAAAGTCAGAGGTTTACAATAACAGCCAGGGGGTATACTGGAATTACCCTGCCCAGCAGTCATTTGGGCGATCGGTTGGTCCGTCCGCATTTGAACATGGGTTGCTTTGATCGCACACTCCTCCCTCAGTTATTAAATTTATATTTGGTATACATCTACACATAATAACCATGGCACGAATAGTTAATGTGCAAGAAACAATTTATTAAAGAATAACTTCCATTTAACCGTTTCCCTGTTGAATATTCATGTAAGAAATAATGACGCCAGGAATATTAGTAAGATTATTTTCTATAATGGTTCATGAATATTCATGACTGTAAAGGGTTAAACTGTAGTACTGTAATTGTGACACATGTAATATGCATGGGTATCTGAGTTAAACAGGGCTCAAGCAAGAGGGTAATTTAGGAGAAAAAGTCTCCCTAACCCTGCATACTTCTCCCTGTTTAGAGCTTAGGAAGAAGTTTTATTATGTAGAACACAGGGAGATACAAAATAAGTACCAAAACTTCTCCCTCAATACCACTAAACTTCTCCCTGATGGAGAGCTCCAGCTTGAGTCCTATAAATCCTTTAGTATTTTATGCAGCATAGCAAACCAGTGAAAGCAGAACCAGATCAATGGATATTGAAGGGGCATGATTATGATATAATCAGAATCTTCATATTATGCTTAAAAATATGGAAGGGTAATGCTCATTTGCATTCACAATCTGGCGTTTGCCTTAACCCGGCCTGTTCGCCATTAATATTCATGTAAAAAGTAATGACATCAAATGATCATCAATATTAATCAGATAAATTGTTATAAAAGCACATAGACGCAGGAAATTGTGATCATGGTAGAAGCTAGAATCATATCTGTATTATACATAAGCAAACAGCGCAGACCCTAATCAGACTGCTCCATAGGAGTTGCCTGGTCTGAGTCTGCTCTATTTGCAAATGCGTAGAAAGGCATATTTATGGAAGAAAGTTTTAAATATTCTCTTGTCTGGTATAATATCTTATATTAATTAGTAGAACTTTAGGCATATTTATAGAAGAAAGGGTTAAGTGTTCTCTTTTCTGTCTTATTTGAATAGTCTGAAATGAGGTACGTACTAATACAATATACCTGTTTTTCAGCTTTGGATGGGAATTCATCTGAGTGACCAATCAACCATGTTGATGGAAGATGCTGGATGAATTGATAAAAGGGACTACAGCTAATAATGCTCTGCCTATAGATACAGGCTTACCTGTCCAAGGTAAGAATTCAGAATACAGCAAAAACCTATTTTAACCCTTTCCCTGTTTAATATTCATGTAAACAATAGCATTTATTAGCTGGCTGTTAAAAATGAACTCTGTACATATGATTGTTCAGTTTTGGTAGAAACACTAAAGTATGTTCTGCTATAATTTCATAAGCAAATAGTAGAACCTGATCAGATGGCCCCTCTGGTGCTCCAGGGCTACCCTCTTTGCAAAGGCATGAACAAAAATTAATATGAGGGAAAGGGTTAAATGCCCTTAAAATGAAATCTATTTCTGGGTCATTAATTAGTCCTTTACTTCATGAATATTCATGTAACAAATAATGATGTCATGGATATCTATTAGCTTAAATTTTATAATCATACATGAACACATTATGGTTTGCCTATGGCAGACACTGTAGAATAGGATCTTTATAATTCATGCATCAGTGTCTGCAGAGAGCTTGAGAGGTAAACGATAGCGTTTTATCATATGTATTGATTGCACAATCGTTTTGTCTCGAGGCATCGCGATTATGGCCGTTTTACAGGGGGTCCAAGCGGTAAATCGTTGCGAGATCTCGTTCGAGTAAGCAAAATCAGCGTATTTTGTAGGAATTTCATGTCAGCAGTGGCTACGGCTTAGTCAGAATGTATCAAAAGTTATATTATTTGAAATGTACAATGTCCCAGCTTCACGTTCATACCAAATATTAGTGGTTATTCCATCTTGGCTGTCCAAAACTGGACGTTATTTCGAATCGGTTGTGAAATTTGCGAGTGGGTAGTTAGACCCCTTGTATATAATTAGATACGACACTAAATCGACCCAATCATTTTTTTTAAAACTTTTAGACCATGTAGACCCACGAAATGGCCTCCTGTGATAAATATTGATAGTAATGATTTCTTCATGGATTTTCATTAAGTAATGGGATAATCCTTTCAACACTAACTTACTTCATTCTGGACATATTGTGATTGACTGCAGTCCACCAATAAATGTTTTCATGTATTTATTATATGGCCGTCTTTAGACGGGATGTATTATGTGAATGTAAACCCTTCGGTTGGCTGGCGGGTGGGCTGGCGGGTGGGCGGGCGTCTCAATTCGTTTCCGGACGATAACTTTAGTTCTGTATGATTGATCTTCATGAAACTTTACATGTGCATGGATATCAATGAGGGCAGGAACCCTATTGTTTATGGGCTTTACCAGACCAGGGTCAAAGTCACTTTCTAAAATTAGATTGTTTTTCAGTAGTATTTTTCTGTTTCCGGACGATAACTTTAGTTCTGTGTGCTCGATCTTTATGAAACTCCACATGTGCATTGATATTAGTGAGGGCAGGAACCCTATTGAATATGAGCTTTGCCTAACCAAGGTCAAGCTATTTTTGTCTAAAAATAGATTGTTTTTCAGTAGTATTATTTCGTTTTAGGAAGATAACTTAAGTTCTGCATGCCCGATCTTCATGAAACTCCACATGTGCATTGATATTAGTGAGAATAGGAACCTTATTTAACATCCATGGGCTTTGCCCGGCCAAGGTCAAGGTCATTTGTTTTCGAAAAAATAGATTGTTTTTCTGTAGAATATCCCATTTCTGGACTATAACTTTAGTTCTGTATGTCTGATCTTCATGAAACTGCACATGTGCATTGATATCAATGAGGACAGGAACTCTATTGAATATGGGCTCTGCCCGACCAAGGTCAAGGTCATTTTGTTCTAAAATATATTGTTTTTCTGTAGAATTTTCCAATTTCCTTTTGATCTGTATGTCCGATCTTCTGAACTTCACATGTGCATAGATATCAGTAAAGGCAGAAACCCTGGGCTTTACCAGACTAAGATTAAGACTAATAAAAAAAAAAAAAAATTCCATGAACTATTGCCACCTGATATGGAGTAAGGGCCATTCAACTGAAGACATTTGACGGGCAATATTTTGTGACATTTGGCACTCTTGTATATATACATCTATATATCTTTTCCAATCCAATAATTATTGGTCTAATTGTTGATCCGAAAATGTCCCTTTTACAAAACTTTTTCACCACTTTACAAACAGGAAAGGTCTGAATCAGACAACTCCTGGAGGAATCGTCTGATTAGGGTCTACTGTTCTATTTGCTTGACTGAAATTATGATAGATCAGACTTTACTAAGTTCATATGCCTTTCAACAAATAAATATTCATGATGCTGTTACTTGTTACATGAATTTTAAGATGGAAAATATTAAACAGCTTGGATCCTCATGACACACTGAGTACTCAACATCTCATTTGAATCCAAACCTTGTGCAAATGTGATCACAATGTGAGGTATAATGTAGAAGAGATGTGTTGTTTTATGTGAAACCTAGTGTTTGTCAAGTGGGCAGGCAATTAGGCACTCTAAATTGAGCAGTTCCTATCCAATTGTCACAGAACTTGGTGCAAATATCTGCTGTCTTTGCATTGGATATAATCTAGATATGATTCTGCAGCTTAATACTGCCGTGGCAAAAATATGTCTGAGTCCATGTGCTATTATAACAATCAATTTATGGTAAAGCAGGGCTTGCCAAGGAATGGTTTCTTTCAAAATACATAAAATGCATGTATTTATAATTATTGAATATAATGTTGGTGTTTTTATGCCTCCCAATGGTGGGCATATAGTAATCGCATAGTCTGTACTTCCATTCGTCCGTCTATCTGTCTGTCTCTCTGTTCTTCCATCCATCCGCCCCAAATTTCGTGTCTCTTCTAAAACTTTTATCTGTGAATGGATTTCAAAATAACCAAGCACAAATGCTCACCACACATAGACGATATGTTGGCTCACATCCAACACCCTGGCCCATGGGTCAAAGGTCAAGGTCATCCTTCAGGGTCAAAGGTCAAGAGCATAGTGTTTTACAAACACGTCTTGTTCTGTTTTGATATTTCAACCTTTTCCCTAATATAAATGCTTCATGCCTTTGAAAACAGAGTAGACCCATATCAGATGACTTCTGTAAGAGATATAAAAGGACAATGTGATGATTAGGGGGACCAAATAGGGTTAGAAAGGATGAAACAGTGCTTAAGATGACCATCTTGAATTACTTATCAATGTTTAATATAATATGTAGTCCAATAACTTCACATGATTATTGCTTGTTATTTGGAGATGTGTAGACATATGTTTATGCCCCCCAGATCAGATCTGGGGGCAAATTGTTTTTGCCCTGTCTGTCTGTGTGTTTGTCAGCAACTTTAACATTTGTTTTAACTTTTGAGCCAGTACAGATAGAGACTTGATATTTGGCATGCATATGTATCTCATAAAGCCGCACATTTTGAGGGGTAACATGTCAAGGTCAAGGTCATCCTTCAAGGTCAGAGGTCAAATATATGGATCAAATCACCAACTTTAACATTGGCCATAACTTTTTGACCAGTAGAGATAGAGACTTGACACTTGGCATGCTTGTGTATCTCATGAGGCTGCACATCTTGAGGGGTGACATGCCAAGGTCAAGATCATCATTCAAGGTCAGAGGTCAAATATATGAGGGGGCATAGTGTTTCACAAACACATCTTGTTGTTTTTAAAATGTTGCCATGGTAACCAAATGTGATCTCTAATTGGTAAAAATTTAGATATTGTTTGATTTTGCTGAAAGTTGCTGTGATGGGGTATTTGGGTACGCCCCAGACCTTTGACCCTGAAGGATGACCTTGACCTTTGACCCATGGACTAGGGAGTTTAACCTGGCACAAATTGTCTATGTGTGGTAAATATTTGTGCCAGGTTATTTTGAAATCCATTCACAGATAAAAAAAAAAGTAATAGAAGCGAAACAAAATTTGGGATGGACGGATCAAAAGACAGAGGGACGGACAGACAGAAGGATGGACAATGCAATTACTACATGAAAGGACGAAACAGTGCTTAGGGTGACCATCTTGAATTACTTATCAATGTTTAATATAATATGTAGTCCAATAACTTCAAATGAACATTGCTTGTTATTTGGAGATGTGTAGAAAACTTTTTATGCCCCCCGGATCAGATCTGGGGGGGCATATTGTTTTTGCCCTGTCTGTCTGTTTGTCTGTTTGTTTGTCAGAAACTTTAACATTGGTTATAACTTTTTAGCCAGTACAGATAGAGACTTGCTATTTGGCATGCATATGTATCTCATAAAGCCGCACATTTTGAGGGGTGACATGTCAAGGTCAAGGTCATACTTTAGGGTCAGAGGTCAAATATATGGGTCAAATCACCGACTTTAACATTGGCCATAACTTTTGGACCAGTAGAGATAGAGACTTGATATTTGGCATGCTTGTGTATCTCATGAGGCTGCACATTTTGAGGTGTGACATGTCAAGGTCAAGGTCATCCAGGGTCAAAGGTCAAATTGTCTGTTTCTTTGTAACTTTAAGGGAACCTTAACATTGGTCTTAACTTTTGAGCCAGTACAGATAGAGACTTGATATTTGGCATACATATGTATCTCATAAAGCCTCACATTTTGAGGGGTGACATGTCAAGGCCAAGGTCATCCTTCAAGGTCAGAGGTCAAATATATGACGGGGCATAGTGTTTCACAAACACATCTTGTTGTTTTTAAAATGTTGCCATGGTAACGAAATGGTGGTCTCTGATTGGTCAAAATTTAGATATTGTTTGATTTTGCTGAAAATTGCTGTGATGAGGTATTTGGGTACGCCTCGACCTTTGACCCGGAAGGATGACCTTGACCGTTGACCCATGGACTAGGGATTTAAATGCCACACATTGTGACTTTGTCTATGTTTGGGAAACATTTGTGCCATGTTAGTTTGAAATCTATTCGCAGATAAAAAAGTTATAAAAGTGATACAAAATTTGGGATTGACAGATCGAAGGACAGACAGATGGATGGACGGACAGAAGGATGGACAATTTATTTACTACATGCCCGCAGTTGGATGCATAATTCTATTTTAATATTTCAACCTTTTCACTAACATAAATGCTTCATGCCTTTGAAAGCAGAGTAGACCCATATCAGATGACTTCTGTAAGAGATATAAAAGGACATTGTGATGATTAGGTGGACCAAATAGGGTTAGGGTTAGAAAGGATGAAACAGTGCTTAGGGTGACCATCTTGAATTACTTATCAATGTTTAAAATAATATGTAGTCCAATAACTTCACATGAACATTGCTTGTTATTTGCAGATGTGTAGAAAACTTTTTGTTTTTAAAATGTTGCCATGGTAACCAAACGGTTGTCTGATTAGTCAACATTTAGATATTGTTTGATTTCGCTGAAAATTGCTGTGATGAGGTATTTCGGTACACCCCCTACCTTTGACCCTGAAGGATGGCCTTGACCTTGACCCATGGACTAGGGACTTAAACACCACACCTGTCTATGTGTGGTAAACATTTGTGCCATGTTAGTTTCAAATCCATTTGCAAATAAAAAAGTTATAAAAGTGACACAAAATTTGGGATGGACAGATCGAAGGCTGACGGATGGATGGACGGACAGAAGGATGGACAATTTATTTACTACATGCCCGCCGTTGGATGCATCATTCTATTTTAATATTTCAACCTTTTCCCTAATATAAATGCTTCAAGTCTTTGAAAACAGAGTAGACCCATATCAGATAACTGCTGTAAGATATAAAAGGACAATGTGATGGTTAGGGGGACCAAATAGGGTTAGGGTTAGAAAGGATGAAACAGTGCTTAGGGTGACCATCTTGAATGACTTATCAATGTTTAAAATAATATGTAGTCCAATAACTTCCCATGAACATTGCTTGTTATTTGCAGATGTGTAGAAAACTTTTTATGCTGATCTGGGGGGCATATTGTTTTTGCCCTGTCTGTCTGTTTGTCAGCAACTTTAACATTGGTTATAACGTTTGAGCCAGTACAGATAGAGACTTGATATTTGGCATGCATATGTATCTCAGAAAGCCTCACATTTTGAGGGGTAACATGTCAAGGTCAAGGTCATCCTTCAGGGTCAGAGGTCAAATATATGGGTCAAATCACCAATTTTAACAATTGCCATACTTTTGGACTAGTAGAGATAGAGACTTGATATTTGGCATGCTTGTGTATCTCATGAGGCTGCACATCTTGAGCGGTGACATGTCACGGTCAAGATCATCATTCAAGGTCAGAGGTCAAATATATGAGGGGGCATAGTGTTTCACAAACACATCTTGTTGTTTTTAAAATGTTGCCATGGTAACCAAATGTGATCTCTGATTGTAAAAAATTTAGGTATTAATTGATTTTGCTGAAAATTGCTGTGGTGAGGTACATGTATTTGGGTACGCCCCCGACCTTTGACCCTGAAGGATGACCTTGACCTTTGACCCATGGACTAGGGAGTTAAACGCAACAAATTGTCTATATGTGGTAAACATTTGTGCCAGGTTATTTTGAAATCCATTCACAGATACAAAAGTTATAGAAGCGACGCAAAATTTGGGATTGACGGATCGAAGGACAGACAGACGGATGGACAGAAGGATGGACAAACCAATTACTATATGTCCGCCGTTGGATGCATAATTCTGTTTTAATATTCAACCTTTTCCCTAATATAAATGCTTCATGCCTTTGAAAACAGAGTAGACCAATATCAGATGACTTCTGTAAGAGATATAAAAGGACAATGTGATGATTAGGGGGACCAAATAGGGTTAGGGTTAGAAAGGATGAAACAGTGCTTAGGGTGACCATCTTGAATTACTTATCAATGTTTAAAATAATATGTAGTGCAATAACTTCAAATGAACATTGCTTGTTATTTGGAGATGTGTAGAAAACTTGTTATGCCCCCCAGATCAGATCTGGGGGGCATATTGTTTTTGCCCTGTCTGTTTGTTTGTCAGAAACTTTAACATTGGTTATAACTTTTTAGCCAGTACAGATAGAGACTTGCTATTTGGCATGCATATGTATCTCATAAAGCCGCACATTTTGAGGGATGACATGTCAAGGTCAAGGTCATACTTCAGGGTCAGAGGTCAAATATATGGGTCAAATCACCGACTTTAACATTGGCCATAACTTTTGGACCAGTAGAGATAGAGACTTGATATTTGGCATGCTTGTGTATCTCATGAGGCTGCACATTTTGAGGTGTGACATGTCAAGGTCAAGGTCATCCAGGGTCAAAGGTCAAATTGTCTGTTTCTTTGTAACTTTAATGGAACCTTAACATTGGTCTTAACTTTTGAGCCAGTACAGATAGAGACTTGATATTTGGCATACATATGTATCTCATAAAGCCTCACATTTTGAGGGGTGACATGTCAAGGCCAAGGTCATCCTTCAAGGTCAGAGGTCAAATATATGACAGGGCATACTGTTTCACAAACACATCTTGTTGTTTTTAAAATGTTGCCATGGTAACGAAATTGTGGTCTCTGATTGGTCAAAATTTAGATATTGTTTGATTTTGCTGAAAATTGCTGTGATGAGGTATTTGGGTACGCCTCGACCTTTGACCTATAAGGATGACCTTGACCGTTGACCCATGGACTAGGGAGTTAAACGCCACAAATTGTCCATGTGTGGTTAACATTTGTGCCAGGTTATTTTGAAATCCATTCACAGATAAAAAAAAAAAAAAGGTATAGAAGCGACACAAAATTTGGGATGGACAGATCGAAGTACAGACGGACGGACGGACAGAAGGATGGACAATGCAATTACTACATGCCCGCCGTTGGATGCATAATTCTGTTTTAATATTTCAACCTTTTCCCTAATATAAATGCTTCATGCCTTTGAAAACAGAGTAGACCCATATCAGATGAAGCTCTGTAAGAGATATAAAAGGACAATGTGACAATTAGGGGGACCAAATAGGGTTAGGGTTAGAAAGGATGAAACAGTGCTTAGGGTGACCATCTTGAATTACTTGTCAATGTTTAAAATAATATGTATTCCAATAACTTCACATGAACATTGCTTGTTATTTGGAGATGTGTAGAAAACTTTTTGTTAGCTCACCAGAGCCTTTTTGTGCTCAGGGTGAGCTTTTGTGATCACTTGATGTCGTCCGTCGTCCGTCGTCAGGCGTCAACAATTTGAACCTTTAAAAATCTTCTCCTCTGAATCTACAGGGTTCTCAGCTTTCATCTTTGGTACATAGCATCATCTTTAGGTCCTCTACAAAAGTAATATAAATTTTGGCCCTGGGGTCAAAATTGGCCCCGCCCCAGGGGTGCCTTGTTTTCTATTGAAATATATAGTAAAACTTTGAAAATCTTCTCCTCTGAATCTACAGGATTCTCAGCTTTCATATTTGGCACATAGCATCATGTTCAGGTCCTTTACAAAAGTGATATAAATTATGTCCCTGGGGTGAAAATTGGCCCCGCCCCAGGGGTAGCCAGTTTTGAATAGAAACATATAGTGACAACTTTGAAAATCTTCTTCTCTGAATCTACAGGGTTCTCAGCTTTCATATTTAACACATAGCATCATGTTCAGGTCCTCTACAAAAGTTATATAAATTATGGCCCTGGGGTCAAAATTGGCCGCACCCAAGGGGTAGCCAGATTTCATTAGAAACATATAGTGATAACTTTGAAAATCTTCTCCTCTGAATCTACAGGGTTCTCAGCTTTCATATTTGGCACATAGCATTATGTTCAGGTCCTCTACAAAAGTTATATAAATTATGTCCCTGGGGTCAAAATTGGCCCCGCCCCAGGGGTAGCCAGTTTTAAATAGAAACATATAGTTACAACTTTGAAAATCTTTTCTTCTGAATCTACAGGGTTCTCAGCTTTCATATTTGGCACATAGCATCATGTTCAGGTCCTCTACAAAATTTGTATAAATTATGCCCCTTGGGTCAAAATTGGGCCCGCCCCAGGGGTAGCCAGTTTTCAATAGAAACATATAGTGAAACTTTGAAAATTTTCTCCTCTGAAACTGGAAAGTTGTCAGCTTTCATATTTGGCATATAGCATCATGTTCAGGTCCTCTACAATTTTTTTATAAATTATGCCCCTGGAGTCAAAATTGGCCCCGCCCTAGGGGTAGCCAGTTTTCAATAGAAATATATGGTAAAACTTTGAATATATTCTTCTCTGAAACTGAAAGGTTCTCAGCTTTCATATTTGGCACATAGCATCATGTTCAGGTCCTCTACAAAAGTTATATACATTATGCCTCTGGGGTCAAAATTGACCCCGCCCCAGGGGTGGCCAGTTTCAATAGAAACATATAGTGAAAACTTTGAAAATCTTCTCCTCTAAATCTACAGGGTTCTTAGCTTTCATATTTGGCACATAGGATTATATTCAGGTCCTCTACAAAAGTTATATAAATTATGCCCAGGGGTCAAAATTGGCCACGCCTCAGGGGTAGCCATGTCTCAATAGAAACATATAGTGACAATTTTGAAAATCTTCTCCTCAGAAACTGGAAGGTTCTCAGCTTTCATATTTGACACATAACATCATGTTCAGGTCCTCTACAAGAGTTATATAAACTATGCCCCCGGTGTCAAAATTGGCCCCGCCCCAGGGGTAGCCAGTTCGCAATAGAAACATATAGTGTCAGATTTGAAAATATTTTCCTCAGAAACAGGATGGTTCTCAGCTTTCATATTTGGCACATAGCATCATGTTTAGGTCCTCTACAAAAGTTGTATAAAGTATGCCCCTTGGATCAAAATTGGCCCCGCCCCAGGGGTGGCTAGTTTTCTCTAGAAACATATAGTGAAAACAATATGACACAAAATTTGAGATAGACGGATCGAAGGACAGAAGGACGGACAGACAGAAGGATTGACAATGCAATTACTACATGCCTGCCGTTGGATGCATAATTCTGTTTTAATATTTCAACCTTTTCCCTAATATAAATGCTTCATGCCTTTGAAAACAGAGTAGACCCATATCAGATGAAGCTCTGTAAGAGATATAAAAGGACAATGTGACAATTAGGGGGACCAAATAGGGTTAGGGTTAGAAAGGATGAAACAGTCCTTAGGGTGACCATCTTGAATTACTTATCAATGTTTAAAATAATATGTAGTCCAATAACTTCACATGAACATTGCTTGTTATTTGCAGATATGTAGAAGAACTTTTTGTTTTTAAAATGTTGCCATGGTAACCAAATGGTGGTCTCTGATTGGTCAACATTTAGATATTGTTTGATTTCGCTGAAAATTGCTGTGATGAGGTGTATGGGTACACCCCGACCTTTGACCCTGAAGGATGACCTTGACCTTTGACCCATGGACTAGAGAGTTAAATGCCACACATTGTCTATGTGTGGTAAACATGTGTGCCATGTTAGTTTGAAAACCATTCGCAGATAAAAAAAGTTATAAAAGCGACACAAAATTTGGGATGGACAGATCGAAGGACAGACGGATGGACGATGGACAGAAGGATGGACAAACCAATTACTACATGCCCGCCGTTGGATGCATAATTCTGTTTTAATATTTCAACCTTTTCCCTAATATAAATGCTTCATGCCTTTGAAAACAGAGTAGACCCATATCAGATGAAGCTCTGTAAGAGATATAAAAGGACAATCTGATGATTAGGGGGACCAAATAGGGTTAGGGTTAGAAAGGATGAAACAGTGCTTAGGGTGACCATCTTGAATTACTTAGAGACATTATCTTTTTAATATTTCAATGTTTTCTCAAATGTAAATGCTATTCACGCCTTTGAAAGCAGAGTAGATCCAAATCAGATGACTGATGTACGAGATATAAAAGGCCAATATGATGATTAGGAGGACTAAATAGGAGCATATCTCCTATGCTGTTAAGCAGGAACATCAATTTTGGGAGTTTGTGTACATCCTAACAGTATGGAATGTCTTTTACCAAAGGTTTGCGACCTTGACCTTTAATCTCACTTCTTTCGCTTTTTCTATATGCACATTACATGTGCATTATTTACAATTCTATTTGCAGCATGAAACTGGTGTTAATTTGGACTCAGTTCTATATCTTATTTGATTGGTTGAACATGACGTTTTAACGACAGTTTCGACATGTGACAATGTTCAGAGAAACATAACAGGTTACACATGTGTTCAGAGGAGAAACACCTTTCTGTTTCTTGTTGTGTCACCTGCCGAGAGGCAGTGTGTCACTCAGGGATCACTTTTCTGTTGTCTGTCTGTCTGTCTGTCCGTCACACTTTCTTTTTTGGCCCTTCATTTCTAAACTAATCATTATAGAGATTTAAAATTTCACTTGTGTCTTCCTCTCATTGAGGACCATTGATGTAACTAAGGTCCATCACTGCATGCAATACTTTTTTAGTCATTCCCCTTTGTTCTGAATTTCGCATTCCGGCATATTAACAGTTTTTGTGTCAGTAACGAGCAGGTGACACATGTGTTCCTCCTAACACTCTTGTTTTGAATATAATGTTCTTTTCTGAAAGGAATTCATTATGAGGGATTTCAAATTCTTTTTTTTTCTTCAGGTAAACAACAGATTATAGACCTCCTGGACACAGTTAAATAGAGTCCCTAGGAGAGTTGTCCCTTGATAACAGATGCTGGAAACCGAGAACATACCTGTTCAGTGAAAGGAAAAGTTGAAGAACCATTACAAAGCATAACCTTGATAAAAATATCAGTGGGTTAACCCTTTCCCTCATAGAAATGCCTTTTCATACATTTTGGAAACAGAGTGGACCCAGATCAGATGAAAAATTAACTATGAATAGTTTGGCAATGAATATTTATTATGTCATGAATTATGAAGAAATATAAACAAGTGAAAGGATAACAAAAACATTGTATATTTGCTTTCTAGTTCACGTAAAGATCATTTTAGATGCCATGACACACTTGGTGGTTTATACATTTAACTACTACTTACAAATGTGGAATTATTTTCATGGGAAGTCCCTGATAGAGTGATACATGATCAAACAGGATATAGAGACATTGTGAATTAGTTTTAACAAGACCGAACAGGATGTAGAGACCTTGTGCTTACAATATTTAAGTGTTACTTGAAATTCAGCAATTTCTGTTATATGTAGAGAGAGAGGGAGTAATATAGACTATTTCTGATATGGCCAAACATTCCTGTGTTTCTAATGCTGTTATGAAAAAAATCATCTAATTAGTATGTATAATGGCTGTATTAGTTTATAAACATGTATCAGGTTAACCCTTTCCCTGTTGTATATTCATGTAAGAACTAACAACGTCATGAATATTAATAAGATTTGATTTTATAATGGCATTTGAATACATGACATTTTGGCCCAGGCTGAAGCTGTAGCTGTAGAATCAAATCTATATTACGCCATAAGCAAACAAAGCAGACCCTGGTCTGGGTCTACTATGTTTGCAGATGCGTAAAAATACGCTAACAAAAAGGAAAGGGTTAAGCATTATTAGTTAAGCAGACAGAAGTGTTGGTATGTTTAAATTAAAAGCTTTTTGAAAATGCCATCATATCTCATAAATTATCATAATGCACTTGGTTCCTATAAATAAAAAAAATATCAAATGCCATCATGTCTTGTAATGTACTTGGTTCCTCTTCAATCTTATGGCACCATACAGTGATAGATATCCACTTGCAATAAAGGTATACACTTTCAAAACTATTGAATATGTATCGGAGCTCCAGATAAGATGTGTATATTAAAACGTTTGCAATAATACCTCCTTTTTTTCTCCACCAAATCCTATACTGCCACAACTCTTTAGAATCGTCTCTAGGGTTTGGTGGAAAAATAACAGTTTTAGTATTGGGTACGCACCCTTATCTGTAGCTTTGTATAGAGTTGAAAACCTCTAAAGCCATCACTTAATGAATATAACATTGCTGCAGTTATAGGTATATGTTTGCTAAATGTATGATAAATAATGTAAGAGCTTTCTGCACTACATGTACTTTCGACCTGCATTGAGTTACCATCTGACACAGGATTATTTTATGTAATCGGCTTAGAGTAATTTTACTGTATCTATCTATAAACCACCTTTGTAATAAGTACTTCTATTTACAAATTAAATGAACCCAGATGAAAGGCTAAGCAAACTGGTAGAGCCTAACATTTCGTAACTCTTGTACCACAAATATGTGTGTGTCATTTGTATACTGATTACAGTGATTAGGTGTCATTTATTATCAAACGAAACAAGAGTACGAACTGTGCAATTTGCTAAAGCTGTTGAAGAGATTATTTAAGCACTAACTTATTGCATAAACATTCCTATCATTTAACACTCCCCTTCATATAACTGCCTTTTCACACATTTACAAACAGAGTAAACCCAGACCAGATGACTCCTATAGGAGCCGTCCTGTTAAGGTCTGCTCTGTATTCTGAAGGAATTTGATATATCCGTTTCCTTAGATTCTAAAATGGCTACAATGTTCCACCGTCTACATTTCATTATAACTAGTTATCCTTGAATATTCAGTACAATGTAGGTATTGAAATTTGGAATCAACATAGTTCTCACGGAAAAGGGTTAATACATGTCTATCTGACCTTTAGCCCGCCGACCAACTATTTTTATACAATTGTCATCCTCTACGTTTTCAAAATTCAATTTATAATCAGCATCTCTATCAAAAGGCAATTAGGGTGTCAAACAGTTTGTATCCTGATGAGACCTAGACTTATTCAGTGTATCAGTTGGATCCAAACTGTTTGTAAACATCAAGGATCCGCCAGAAGCCGGAAAAAGGCTAACTATACTCGATTTATTTACATACCGTCAGTTCGGCACGGTCCATCCGCACTATTTTCTCCGGCGTTTATGTGCCTTTAAAAACACTTTACCTCATATTGACGCCTCTGAAAATCACGTTTTGAAACCATAGTGATAAATAGAGTGTCTGTTCCAAAGGAGCACATGCTCTATTTATCACAATGGTTTCCAAACTTCAATTCTAAAGGCATTTTCTAGTAAATGCTCCCTTTCAGTAGATTCTTTCAAATAAAAACTAGCCTATCAGGGAATGTGTTAAAACAGATCGCTGATACCCAAAGGTGTTTTTTTTTTCAAACATTTTATTATCTTTATTCTGACCGTTTAGGAGATAGATGATGGTGTCATGTTGTAGCTACTTGCGTTTGGAATTTTACAAAAGACCCATACATTGTCATCAACAATAGTAAACCCTACTCCTGCTAAGCGCGATCTGGCATTTACAAACATCTTGGTTCCGGGCGAGACGCCGAGAATCATCTGGACCCAAGTTGTTTGACAGTCGATCAAGTTGTTTTTTTCTCAAAAGCTTGAACAAATTAGAGGTAAGCGGAATCTGCAGGAGATCATACTTTGGGTGATTTCATCATGATATAAAACCATAAGCACGCTGTAAACTGTTGACCGAGTATGTCGTCAGCTAATTTTTTTTTAAAGAAGACATTTTGTCCATTTGTTTTCAACAAGATCACATTGTTTTCAAAACGATCACATTTGAGGACAACCAACAGGCCGTGTATACTGACTTACGTGTGTTCTAGTCATTTTACCTGTCTTTGGTAATAATGATTATTATACACGGTCTTGGAAGGTAATAAATTGACCTACGATGGTGTATTTTTCTTCACCATTCCCATTCTAGTAGCCTGCATATTTTAGTGCATAATTGCATTTTGCAAATACAGCTGAACTGATGGAAACTGAAAACGTATCACTACGCATATGACTACAAATGTGACAGCTTAATACAGATGTAAAGTAATGCTGAAAGCTCTGAAAACCTGTATTAAATTGTGAATTTGAGCAACAGTTCACATTAGAAATTGGATGACTCGATTCTCTGTTATAAGTAATTTTTATGGTCTATTGAAGTTCGAGATATCGACGTTTAACTGTACATGTAGAGAATTCCTAGAGGAGCTGTTTGGTATCGGTCTGCACAATAGGACATGATTATTCAGTGTCTACATTTGATCTAAACGTATAATGATTCAACTAATTCATATTCATTGTGGACGGATAAACATTTCAATATTTAACATTAGAATGGTTCAAACATCATTAACTGGCGAGCAATAAATGCACGTTAAATACGTACAGAATGTTCTAAATTGTATTTTCTCAGTGAAAACTGCTTTGTCAAACGTCGAGGAAAGAAACTCCTGTCTTATGTACACTGCATTTCAATTTTTAACATCAAGTTTATATATATTTACCAAGATAACCCCCAATGAACTGGATAGCATAGAGACAAACGACGGACAAAAAAGCAAAACCTTTCACACTACGTTTAACGACGTTACTAACGTAAAACCACGAACAACCAACGCACAGTAAACATGTCTTAACCCTTCGCTTGCTATTCACGTCAATATACCTACCAGTAAATAGTGAAGACCCAGATGAGACAGCTCCTGCAGGAGCTGTCTTATCAGGGTCTGCACTATTTACAAGTTGATTGTGCAACCAGTGCACGCCACAGCAGTGATTGCACAGCGAAATACTTGTACACAGTTAAGATATAATGTAATTATACAACAGTACAACAGGGCAAGGGTAAAGAAGGAGAAATGTATTTTAAAATTCAGCAAGAGAAGGGTTAAGCGTCCGTTCGTAATTGAAAAGAGTAGTGTTTAATGCAAGGCAAAAGTAATACAGCACACTCCTATAGGAACTTTTTGCAGTACTTTTGACATGCATTAAGCTACGATCTGCCTTACAGATCCACAATTAGACATTTTGATGGCCGCTTAAGAAAGTTCTACTGTACAGAGGTCATACTGATGATCGACATCATTTCAATTTATGGCTGATTTTTGTTCATGTGAAGATTAACATTCATACAGAGCATTGGGAAATGGCGTCATTAAATGACACCTGTTAACAGTAACATATCTCCAGCTTTGATACAGTAGATTCTAACAGTAATAATATGACACAAGTCATTATCCGAATTTATAAAGACAATGAAGCTGAGGTATAATATAATTTCATCCAACGTCGTGTCAAAAGAGCTACTTTAAAATTTGCAATTGTTGAAATGATGCACCCAGTGACGAGTCAGGGTATACAATATTTGTCTATATCCGGGACTTTTTATTTGTATACTAGAACTTTCAGTCTTTGCAAATAGTATAAAGTGGCCCTCTCATCAGGGTCAAACGTTGTTTATCATATTACATTTTTCTTTTTAAAAAAGTCTGAATAGTCGACTCTATGTCTGTTCGTCCGTCCGTGTGTCGGTTCAATGGGAATTTATGATCATGTTCATGAAAACGTATTATAGTTCAGATGTAATTCAACTTACGGGTGATATTATCAGCTACAAAGTGAAAAGTTTGCCGCTAAATAAATTTCGTCTGCAAATATTGAAAGATCATTGTCCACTGCTCAGATTTTGATCGGGTGCAGTTTTGACTACATTCTATTCAATCAAGCATCTAAAGACGGAGTATCGAACAGCTTGGATCCTGACGAGACACCGAGTTAAAGTGAATAAACCCAGATACATCCGCAAGTTGTCTTCCATCAACAGAGTTAATTTGAGCGACGTATTGGGCGTGCGGTGATTCCAATAATAGGGATGTAGATGTATCTGTCAGAAACGAAATATCCAGTATACTTTAACCCCTGTGGATTTTTATTGGTATAAATCAACAAATGGTTAACCATTTATTCCGTAGATGCTCGTTTCAACACCTTTGAAAACAGAGTTGACACAGACTGCTCCTATACGAGCTGAATGATCAGGATCTACTCTTGTTGCTTATGCAATAACATAGACCTGATCCTGCAGTTTCTGCCTTAGCTAAACATTCATGTGTTCGTGTGTTATAATAAAAAAGAGGCTATTTATATAATTATCCATTCAGTAATTATTTCCGACATAAATATTCAGTAAAGGGCAAACAGTTCCTGCTATTTATTCATGAAAGAAATATGTACATCATGAATATTTATTAGCTTTACTTCTGTAATACTTTAATTTATGATTACATGTCTTCTTTTGAAAATAGCAGAAACTACATAATCAGCTTTATATTATTTCATAAGTACGTAGAGCAGACCCTCACCAGACGACTCCTACATGATCTTCTGACCTGGGTATAACCTGTTTGCGCAAATGCATTAAAATTCTGTTTCAGGGACAGTTTTAAGTAATGGCCGAGGACACGTACTATCCCAATACTATCCGTGACAAATGATTTGCCCATGGGCGTTATTTCCTCTTTGCCCTTCATCAATATTTTACGCTTTAAAAGTCTGTTTAGACAGATGGCTACTTAATACAGGGTGAAAGTCATGCATAAAGCTTCCAAATGAGTTTTTCGCATAAGAAGGAGCTTTCAGCATGACTTTCATCCTGCATTAAGCTGTCTCCAGTATTTCAGACTGGCATTGATACTAATTTGAATATCCGGTTAAGAGAGATTTTAAAATTCACTCACATCATTTTCGTGTTACATATGTACTATTAGAGGGTTCTAATGATATTGTCATCGAGTACAATTTTCCTTGCTTAATCCTTTTGCTGCCAAATAAATTTATTCTGCTAAAATTATCGTCTTCAAGTAGGAGCTGTCTTCAATCTTGATTGCCGGAAGTTAATTTATACATGTAGGACTTGCTGAAATGGATGAAAATCTGATTAACTTTGAGAACAGCTTGGATAACTCGGTGTCTCATCGGGACCCAGACTGTTTGACATCCCATATACTCATGTGTTTAAGGAACTTGAAGACAAATCTACTGTGAAACGTATCACAAAAAATACATGTATCATTTAATTCACTCGTAGCCCATTTAAAGTTCTATTTCGCTTTCGAATTTTGTCGCCTGAAACATTAGTCGTCTGCTACATTGTATTTATTTTTAATTTTCTTCATTTTTTATCTAAAAAAGTAGTCAATCCAACAAACAACAGTTTGTATCCTAATGAGACATCAAGTTACATTTGGATCTAAACTGTTTGCATAGGAAATTACAGATGTGACATTGGCAGCGAAAGAGTTCATGAATGTTCAAGTAAGAAATAATGAATGTATGAAAATAATTGATTAGTTGATTTTTAATGATGATACTATGACTTTTTGACCATGGTAAAAACTCTAGCATCATATCTCTACTATTTCATTAGCAAACAGGACAGACCCTGGGTCTATTCTGTTTGCCAATGCGCTAAGAAGTATGTCCCGTATGAAATCCGTATGAAAATCACCCGGCGACTGCCTGCCTCCGTACGGACTACGGAGAGCGCACGAAAAATTAATGACGTTACGTCGAGTCTACGGGCGCCGTAAACTCATCGCAGGGCAAATGTAAACTAGGCATTACTCGGTGTCTCATCTGAATCCAAACTGTTTGTCAAGCGAATGACAATAAAGTCAGTGTCGACAAGATGGGTCACAGGTAATACGTAAATAGGATATGTTTAAAAAGGAACATGATTAAGAAAGCACTGAAATATGAAAGTATCGCCATAATATGATATTTTACAAATGTTATTATCGCCAAAGGCTTCGTTTTTGTTGGTGTAAACGTGTCCACAATGTACATGCTTGTCAGAGTGCATATTCATTGTTTCCCTGAGTAATATTGTGCAGATTTTTTTCGCCGAATGAAGAAAAAATATTAAACCCTTCAGTGTCATGAAGACGGGTCTGTGATATCATAAGCAAACAGTTTGAATCCAGATGAGACGTCGAGTAACCCGGCGTCTCATCAGTCCAAACCGTTTGACACTTTTCATTTATAAGACCATTCATTTACAGAATATAAGTCTTAACAACATGTGGTTGATTAATACAGGGCAAAATTAATTCAGAAATCTCACATAGGAACTTTCTGATTACTTTTACACTGCATTAAGCTACCACAAACCTTAAGTGCCCATGATTATACCTCTTTTTGATGGTCGCTTAAGAAAGGTTCTACTGTAATTCAATGAAAGTTGATACGCACATTTATGTTGATGTGATGTCTGTGAAGTTTACAAGCATGTGCATCACATAAATATTTCCAGTATCTAACATACAGGTGTTATCAGTCCTAGGATTTACGATCAAGGCTGCCATGCGGGCGTGTTCATCACCTTTTTGACAGTTCTAGTTATTTTTTGCTTATCGAATCTCTGTGTTAATAGGTCAATGAGGAAATGAAGATCACAATTGGTTAAAATAGTCTGTATATTATCTTGTTTGGTTTTTTTGCAGCTGTACAGACTACAGTACACACCTTCATCATCCAAAGATAACAGATCTGTGATATCATATGCAAACAGTTTGGGTCTAGATCAGATACCCAGTAGTTCTGTTTGATATGCACATTGGTTTGATACGCACATTTTTATAAAGGAATTGAACAAGTGCACACTCTAAAACTGACGTAGATTTCAGTATTTATTGTACCCATCTATGAAGGGTGGAAATGAGTACAAATGTTCTACCAGATGCCCGCCAGACCACTAAGAATAGAATATTCAATATTTTTTTGCTTGGAAAAACTCACATGATTTTTAACAACATAATGCATTCGAGGAAAACTGCATTCGCCGCGTTGTTAGATTTAACATGTAGCCACTATTGACGATGATGCTGAATACAATAAATGAAGATGTTCACTGAATGGAAATTATAATATATAAGTATATCTGCACAAAACCTCGCATGTGATATTGTCGCAATATTTCTAAAACATATGTAAATTAAGAGGCCAAACATTTACAGGTTTGATTATTTTCTGTAGTTGATGTTTATGAATCCAACATAGACAATGAAACCCCTCTAAAATGACCACTTTAATTCAATATATAAACATATTAAGCAGGTGGGAGCTTATTGCAAGGCTTAAAGTAATGCAAACAGCCCATGCAGCTTTCTGCATAATGTTTGTACTGCATTAAGCTACCACCTACCTTAAATAGCCTATATCTACACAT
This sequence comes from Azorinus chamasolen, assembly GCA_963576725.1. Classification (NCBI taxonomy): domain Eukaryota; kingdom Metazoa; phylum Mollusca; class Bivalvia; order Cardiida; family Solecurtidae; genus Azorinus; species Azorinus chamasolen. Next base: position 64,966,338 of record OY755240.1, on the reverse strand, counting down.
AATTGATTGAATGAATGAGTTGATGAATGAATGAATGAATTAATTTATATAACGAGGATAGCTTAATTAGATATAATCATAATCACTAATCTACCCTGAGACCTTCAAACGAAAGCTTTTCATATAAAATACAAAACAGTAACACACAGATCTAGCTCTAGATACGCACAACACTTTAATTTATCAAACTTTCAGTAGGCCCTAGATCTATAACTCTTCGCATGCTACGGGATTTTGCGTTTACAATCGCAATTGTTGTCTGCTTGAACAATGTTAGACTTAATATCCTAATGAAATTCAGAGTAGGCTAACTGCGTCTTGGTGTCTAATCAGGATTCAGTGTGATGTCATGCTTTTGTCACTAGATATCTAAGTGTTGATTAATGCAAAACTGTCTGTAAAGAATTACATGGAATAGTCTAGATCTATTCCATAACGTGTGCATTTATAATGCTGTTTAATGAAATAAATCTGATTAGGTTGATCCATACATGTACACACGCTAGTTCAACGAGATATTTGTGACGTCATTTTCCAACGCTGTCGTAAACACGAGAAAATGTCGATTGTCATGTTAGCTAGATTGTCCTCTGCTTCAATAATTATTTTGAAAAATAGAGATTGACATTCTAGTGGTCTTTCGTTTCTAGGAGTACAAACGAATTAAACCCTGATCTGATGGGACGTCGAGTTTATCATCGTCTTAGCTGGATCTAAAATGTATGCAGTTTGGTTTATGAAAGATGCGTGGAAGGAAAGAATTAGGCTAAAGAATAAAGGAATGAATGAGAGAGATTGAAAGCCTGATTATTAATGAAGAATAATATAATACACGATTTAACATGTGAAATAGTGTTTACTTTATTATTATCATCTACAGTATCAGAAAAAAATACTATTTTATTTAAATTCCCAGAGTTTGAATCAATATAGGTTTTTCAAGAGCCAACTAATGTGGATCTCAGATCAGACACGCGTCAACGCTCGACCTGTTTTAGGCCCAAACTGATTGCTTAAGTTTTCAGTGGCAAGAAATTTACAAACAATTAAGTTAAGTGTTAAAAAAAGAAATGCATGAACAGCAATAACTAATATTTCGTGCATGCTTAATTGTAATCTGCTAAATTGTAATCTGAATCAAACTCAAACGTTTGGTAAAAGAACTAGCCTACTGCCATGGTGTCAGATAATTTCAGTTATTAAAGTCAGTTGCAGACGAAATAGTACGTCTTACATGGGTCCAAAATGTTTGCTCCAGACATATTGAAGTAGTTTCATCTGGTATCAAAATTGTATAGTTTTGTTCTAGACGACAAAGGACAGACAATATATGATCACAGTAGTTATCATAGATCTAGATTGTTATTACATTACTGAATACATTTAAGGTTTACAATCGATTTCAATTAGAGCTACATTACTAAATATATTTAAGGTTGAAGTAGATCTACGTTTGTATATTTGTTCTATCAAAATAATGTTAAATTAGAATCTTCATAGACTTATTTTGAGGCGGTTTACTGCAGTTGATTTTCGCATAAAGTACAGTAGGTAGTCCAATTACAGGGGTTAACGAAAGTGGCGTCTGTTAGGCCTACACATCCCTAATATTGACTTTTTCAGTCTAACGTAAAAAAAAAGAGTAAAGTACCTAGTTATAGTCTACTTTCAGTCCGAATGACCGTTCAGCCGACTGTACATTTACTCCCCTGATCATTGAGTCATTGGCCTACAATATTGAGCACTGCTAACATATGGCGCAATCATGCAGCCGCAGTACCGGCGAGTGACCCTTACAGGTACCCATTTTAACCCCTGGGTGGAGAGTATATGCGGGTGGGAGACACGGAAAAGCGTCTCTGAAATTTTCGGGTGGGACCGGGATTTGAACCCCGGACCTCCGGACTGGCAGTCAAGCGCGTTACCACTAGACCACCGCCACCTACAAACGTGTAATTTCGACAGCTTCTGTAATGTGGAATAAACTAGAATCTACTTAAAGACTGTGAATTTAGTTGTATATAACGGCATCGAACATATCATGTTTCGTATGCTCGCAACAAGCCTGTCAATATTTATTAGATCTACATTTTTAAGTCAGTTTTTAAAACCGATGAATGTTTCATACGCAGTGGGCGTGGTACATGTAGATAATGAGTTTAGGACAATTGCCCTTCAGGACGATTGCCCCTTAGGATGTTTGCTCTTTAATATATAAACTATCTTATAATATGAAATAAATGGGTAAAAGGCCGTGTAGACCAATACGCATTCTTGTACGCATTGTATTTACTCCAAATATTTGGACATTGAAACCTATACAAATAGCAAAAGTATACACATTTCCACTGTTTGTCTCTGAACAAGTCGTCCCTTTTTAACCCTGTGCCTGTGTTAATTTGTTTTGACTGTTAAAAAATGACAGCCGGTTAAGTTGTAACGTTGAGAAATGACCCGGATCGTTAAATAACGGCCCTGCTCATGAATACGTGAAAAAGTGATCCACACGTGAAAAAGGCTCGTGTTGAAAACTGGCATATAATTTATATGCTCATACACAATCAGTGTAGTTGATCGTATGATACTGATAAACGTTGGCTATCAACGATGAGGTTCAGATGTTTTCATAGTTATGAGGATGTCTCGGTTGAATTCTAGTTCTAAAGTGTGTGTGGTGGGTGGGGTGGGTGAAAATAGCAGTCGGATAGCTTCCATCATTGGGTGTCACTATGGTCACGAAATGTTGAAACGGCATCACATTAAACCAAACTCAAGCAATCGTGACATACCGGTAACTTGTCATGCTAAGAATCGATATCAAACTCGATTCAAATAAACTTGAAAAGTATATTTATTGCCAGAACAAGATAAGAAATGGGAAAATTCCATGAAAATCGAGAATAAAGTAAATATACCGGTATCCGAAAGATGGGGATGTGCTGCACTGTATAGCGATCGGATATTAACTCTTTCCCTGTCAATCGCGACAGCAATGCCATATTCAAGCATTTCGGATCTGTATGAGACGCCGAGTAACTCGGCATCTCGTCCGGCTCAAAGCTGTTTGACAATCAGCAATCTTAATTCTACCAAAAGAACCAAGCAATTTGTGGAGCTTTAAAATGAAGCGGACGAGAGTTTGGGCATGCCCTGACTTTCATGGCAGGATAAGTGTCCCCATCTTTTTTATACGACTTCGTTTTATATAAACGCTCACTATGTGCTTAACTAAAACCAATGACAAGAGCATAATTTATACAGATACAGCCTACTGAACATAATCAAAATCAGATTTATCAAAGTCTCACAGAACGAACGGGAACGTTACCGAATTCAGTCAAAATCTCATTTCAGAAAGTTGCAAGTAGTTTGGATGCTGGTGAGACCACAGGAGCCAGGCGGGTGACCATTTCATAAATACTACTATCTTCAGATACGTTAAGACATCATGAAAATATTATTTTTTCGTATACTATAATACTATGTAGTATACTATACGAAAACAAAAATCAAGATCAGTTTTAATCAGTAGTATTTTTGAAAAATTTCACGCGCCTGGCACCTATGGGTGGGCCGGCAAGTCACCCCAAACTGTTTGTGACAACATATTGCGTAACAAAATGGATATATGATATCTTTTAATTAAACTGGTATTATTTTTTTTATTATTATTAAAGTTAACTGGTACTGCACAGAACTGCACCGGAAGAGTTGTCAATTTAGTAAAGAATCGTGCTGTATGTTTTCCATGACAAACGATGCAAGCATCCACAGCAACCCTCTCATCTGGGGTTTTCACTATTTACGAAAGCGAACAGACAGATACACAGACGCATTGTGCGGGTAAGACAGAGGGGCAGACGGACACAGACACAGATACATACTGTGTCATACGAGTTATGTCGTTGACATCGTACCTATTATCATTGATGATAGGTTCTAATAAAATATATTGTAGGCAAGACCTACAAAAGACCTACTGTAAGAATGACTAGCAGGCGACTTTTTTTTGGGGGGGGGGGGGGTAATGCGTGCAAACAGCTGAAAAATGGGCGATCTATGACTGGGACGCTTCGAATTTATTCATTAATTACCATAACAGCATGAGATAAAATCAAGTCGAAATACTGAAGTAGCCCTAAAAAGGGCCGTTTGTTCAATTCTTGTGTAAAGACGACAGTTTACCTGGTCTTCTGTGTCTTCTTGGGCACTGCTGATAGGCTTGGATGATGGGCAACACATCACCCTGGGCGATGGTTACTCCAGACAAAAGCTTGTTCAACTCCTCGTCGTTGCCATGACCAGCTAAAGGTGACTGCATGGGAATGATCCTGGTCTTCTTGTTGTCTCGGGCAGTGTTGCCTGTCAATTCCAGTACTTCAGCAGCCAGGTATTCGATGACGGCAGCCAAGTACATGTACTCTGCGTAGTTACCTTTGCGCAGCAGACTGTGGATCCTGTGCACTGGGAACTGAATCCCTGTCCTGGAAGACGTCCTCTTTGCCTTTCCCTTAGCTTTTCCTCCCTTTCCTCGTCCAGTCATGTTTGTACGTAATTTGGGCTTCTCGTGTAGACAAGGCAATGTAAATGATCAAACCCACCTTTCTTTAAATATGCGATAAAACGGATTGACCTACTTAACTCAAAGGACCCGCTCGACCAATCAGAAATAGCCTGTGAATTTGCCGTCTTGCTGCAAGAACGACGCAAACTCTGGTTATAATTTACCTTTTTCCACGGGTAACGAAATCCGAAGATAAATGTGTGTACATATTTTAGAAGTTTGGGACATTCTCCCCCACGTTAAAGAGTTTGAAATGTGTGCCTGTGCGAAACCGGTCATAAAGGCCTGACAAAATAGGTACTTAAGATGTAACTGATTTCGAAATAGATTTAACAACACAACTCTCACATGTGGCTAGGTAATTCTTTCTTGCTCAGTTTTATGGGAATGGGGTTGTGTTTTATGTGTATTTGTAATATTCGAGAACAAATTTCAGCGAAAAACATTCGTTATATTAAAGAATCACGATATAGTCTAACGACGTTGATGTAAAGACCACCCTTTGCTGGAATGATTATGACTGCCAATGCCTCTCGGCTGTTTTTATTTGGAAGCATATCGCGGAAAACCGGATTGACCTACATGTACTTCCGTGTGCAAATAATTCGCTTGTTTCTGATTGGTCGAGCGATTTTCAGTCCTGTTTGCTAGTCAGTTGAAAAACTCCGTTTTAGTAAGATTCCGAAACCCTATTAAATGTAAGCATCGATTGAAAAATCAACCGCTTTTCGATAATTGTGAAGTATATGTAACCGGGTGTTCTTATAAGGAAACAAACCCGCTCAGACCTGGGGTCGAACCTGGGTCGCCAAGTTCTCAGTCATGCACTCTACCACGTCGCCATAAAAGCGCGCTTGTACAGCTAGGCCGTGCAAGTGATGATATACCTACATACTGTGACATACTCCCCAGCAAGTTGAAATTAGTCCCGAATTTCTATGGGTATGAGAACGAATGGGAATTGAACTCGCAGCTCATACAGTCACAGTCCCACGTTGGGTGCCAAACGTAACCGGGTGCTGGAAAAAATATAGCACCAAATTTGGTCACAAGGCAAATTGGGAACGTGTTTGACGACTCTCTGAAAGCAGTTTGGCGAACGAAATGCCTCCAAAATATTGATAGAATGGCATTTCTTCAAAACGGTGGTACACGTGCCACAGGCATGAGTAAACTGTAATGAATAAGAGTGAGCTTACCGCAGATCACAGTGGTGAAAATATGATTCCGACCAATATATTTTGAAATGCTAAAAGTAACGGAAACAAAAACAAAACGGCCTTTGTGGGCAACCGAACCACGTCTAAGTAGACTCTATGTGCCTTAACCCTTTTCCTCATATAACACGCATCTGCAAACAGAGTAGACCCCGGCCAGACGGCTCGACACTACCAGTATTTGATATATACATTACAGGAATTATAAAAGAGAAATTCTGAAATCATTGAAGAGACATTAATTTTGGGTAATAATCTATAGAAATTGGACAAGGGACAGATTGTATAGAAAATGCGTCGATTGTCCAGACATACTCATATATACACTTAACTATTAGGAGAATTAAGTCTTTCGGAAAAAAATGTGTAGCCCTTAAAAGGGCCATTGTTGTGTCGGTAAGACCCGAAGTTTAACCTCCGAACCCGTAGTGTCCTGCCTTGTCTCTTCAGTGCGTAGACGACGTCCATGGCTGTGAGTAATCCTCTTGGCATGTTCGGTGTAGGTTAAGGCATCACAGATCACGTGTTCAAGGTAAACTTTCAAGACACTTCTCGTCTCCTCGTATATCAGACCAAAGATACGCTTTGACGGCGGATAGCTGGCTTGGTGATACCCTGGATGTTATCACGCAGAACTTTTCGGTGACGCTTTGCGCCTCCTTTTCCTAGACTTTTTCCTCATTTGCTCTCCTTTGAATCTACTTATATGTTTCAGGATATAGAGTTCAAATTCGAATGTTGCAATACCGACAGCGCAGATTGTTTTCATCTTACTTGAAACACCAAATCCGGCCTTCACCTTGACCTGACCTGACTCTTTGTTCGAATCTTCATGGTTTAGTTAGGTCAGTGTGGGGTCGGAATCGAAAGAGAAATATGCGACGCGCGCGGCCGGGATAGAAATCCATAAATGTTCTGGTAAGTTTTCGCTATAATAGAGTTTGGATGTGGATCCGAACGATTTTTGAAAGGCAATATCGTAACAAGAATGATGTTTCTTAGCACGACGGTCGATTACAAGCGGTTCCGTGGGAATTTGTACGATATTCATGGCAATAAAAATGGCAAATATACACATAGATCTTGGCGAGGAACAGGTCCAAATACGCATTGTTACGAACTTGGTTCAACGAAAACACAAAAAAAGGAAAGACAAAAATCTGATCGAGGCTTGAAAGTTCTAGGTTTGTGAGAAATAAAAGATCTTGCAAATGCGCTGTATTTGACTAAAACTATGGGACATAACTATAGGAATCGGTGGGCTACACGAACTCTGAGATACAATCTTACTGAAATATGTGCGTGGCCCTAAAAGGACCGTTTTGTTAGACTCAGTCCCAAGTCTTAGGCAGCTGTCCGTATATACGAATTTCAAGCTGGGTGTCCTTTGGCATGATGGCGGCACGTTTGGCGTGGATGACGCACAAGTTGGTATCCTCAAAGAGACCAACCAGATAGATCTTGCTAGCCTCCAGCAGAGCCAGGACGCGGAGCTCTGGAATCAGAAGTCAGTCTTAAAGTCCTTGGCAATCTCGCGGACCAGACGCTGGAAGGGTAGTTTCCTGATGAGCAACTCGGTGCTCTTCTTTAGTAACGCCTGATCTCTCTCAGGGCGACGGTTCCTGGTCTGTATATGTGAGGTTTCGTCACACCTCCGGTTGCTGGAGCGCTCTTGCGAGTGGCCTTAGTGGCCAGCTGTTTCCTTGGAGCCTTTCCTCCGGTGGACTTTCTAACTGTCTGCCTTGTTCTCTCCATGTCGGTTGTAAGATACAATGATTACGGAGTGAGCAGAGTGCATCTATTTCATGCTATCGGGCTTGGTCTATGTTGACGGGGCAACGACAAAACCGTCGAGCTTAAACCCCGAAAACGGATTGAAAACTGACCAATCAGAATACAGAAAAGTGTGGGCTATTGAAACTCTAACATGGGCGTTTTTCACCGTTTTAGGACAGAATGTAGTAACAATAAAGAAAACGGCGAACGATGGAAAACATATACTGCGTAAACTGTGAGTACATACTAATGTGTTCCGAAGTTATGCCGTCTGCGAGGCAACCGGAACCTATATTTATAAGCGGTTGAAAGAGAGATACAGACTGACTAGTTCTAATGGTATTCTGCTTACCTTTTCATAGTACTGGCATGGGCTATGTAAGTAAGGGGTGCAGACATGTTATTTAGCGTCATGACAAAGTATTTGTTTGTTTGTTTGTTTGTTTGTTTGTTTGTTTGTTTGTTTGTATGTTTGTTTGTATGTTTGTTTGTTTGTTTGTTTGTTTGTGGGTGGGTACTGGTACGTGTATTATAGGACTTTATATTTTTTAACTCGATGGAAAAGTGCCCTCTCGAAAGTTTTTGAATGATCCTTTGTTTAAACCCGGGTGGCCGGGTAACTTCTCTTCCTTACTTCTTTGCTGCTTTGGCTTTCTTCGGCTTAGCTTTTTGGATGATTTGGTGGCAGCCTTGACATTTTGACCTTCTTTGGAGCAGCAGCCTTTTTCACTTTCCCGAGCTTTAAGGAACCGGAAGCACCGACTCCCTTTGCTTGCTTCAAAACTCTTCACTCCACTCTTCAGTGCCAATTTCAAATGGGTATTGACGCTGGGGTTCTGTCCCACTTTGTATTTGCCGACAATGAATTTCATGATAGCAGCCTTGGAAGAACCTCCGCGGTTCTTCAGCTCCTTGATCATTCCCTATCGACTGTGTTACAATGAGGGGTGCGCCTGCGAGAAGACACGTTAAGGTATCGGGTCGATACTGTTACGGCGTCTGCCTGTTTGTTTGCAAATATGCGAGAGAGGAGATTCATTTAACGTTCAGTAAGCTGTTTATTTTCCTAAGTTTTTGTTCCTTTATTCAATACTTAGGCAGTATCGTATATCGTGTCGAATTATACATCATACGTACGCAGGAAATCGAGTTAAAAGCAATTAGTGCTCGAAAAAAGGGGTTTTAAAAGTAATAACTTGTTCAAAACATGAAGATTTTGCTCTGATTTACATTCCGTTTCACTAAAGGTGAACAATCTTTAAACGATATGTACCGGTAATGCCTTATTTAGCATATAGCACCCGCGTGTACACTTAATTTGCAGGTTTTAAATTGCTTTTGACGAGTTTATCCATACTATCACATCCGTGTACATGTTACGGTTTCTTCCCAATCAAATGACGCATGTTACGGTCTCTTATCTACATCCTTACAGACTCTGCCAGAATGCCTTACGGCATTACAGAACAGAACAGAACAGAACAAAACAGAACATAATTTTATTCAGATTTGTACAAAGTACCTCGTCTGATATAACACATCTGCCACCTGTCTTACATTTTGACTTTATTCTAACATAAGCGACGTGTTTGGTATGCTGTAAAATCCCTCTAGACTACACGTTAAATGTAGCATATATATCGGTCTTGGAGACAGGTGGCAGCTTAATGCAGGGTGAAAGTCATGCAGAAAGCTCCTCTAGGAGCTTTCTGCATGACTTTCACCCTGCATTGAGCAATCACCTGCCTAAAAGTATCTAAATTCTTCTCTACTAAACTTCCGGTTTAGAGGGTTTTTACTGTACATCTACAGATAATACTCGAGAGATAGATTCTAAAATTCTGCCATTACTCAGAGAGACAATGGGATCTACTGTGCTACCCCCACCCCCGGCTATAGGGGTGTGGGGGGTTGCACGGTAGACCCCACTGGCTCCCTGAGTACATATCTTTGGATCGATGCAAGACGTCGATTACATGGTAATTACATTTACTAACTGATGTGTTACTGCCGGTGTTTTTCTAAAACAAATTGTAGGGGACATAACTATGAAATACAATCGAACCAGATCACCCTGTCGACATGCTCAACTACACTCATGCTGTGACATTTTATTTAAATCTGCCCAGCCGTTTTTGAGAAGAAGCACAGACAAACTTTGCGATAGGCAGACAGGGAAGACAATTATACCAAAAGCAAATAGAGCAGACCCTGATCAGACGTCTTCTACAGAAGTCTTCAGATCTGGGTCTGGCGTTTATATACTTTATATCAGGACAAAGATTAGCTGACGAAAATATCAATTTTGCAATGGAGAATTGGCCAGTCGTGCTTATTGTTAAGAAAATTATATTTTATTACAGAACCATGTTGTAACTGTTAATAACATTTTACCGGATGAATGTTCATGTATGATTTACTTTAGTTATTGTATGAAAAGTATAAATATTTGCTATTGCAAACAAATACGAATGTATAACATTTCAGCAAACAGAACAGACTCTGATACATCCACGGCGATCCTCTGATCTGGATCCACTATGTATACAGAAACAACAAATGTGTCACTATCAGAAAAGGGGCTAACATCTTCAACGCTGATGTTTTGGAATGGAATAACCAATCATTGTTTAACCGTTTCCGTCATATAAACATCTTTTCGCGCATTTGCAAACAGAGTAGACTCAGCTCAGGGTCTGCTCTGTTTGCTATTGGAATTTGATAAATATATTTCTTTAGTTTCTAAAATGGCTACAAGGTTACGCCTTCTATATTTCAATATACCTATTTTGTCCATGAATATTCATTAGGTATTGAACATTAGACTGAATATAAAACAGGGAACGGGTTAATTAATATACTGCCACGAAACAGAAACTGTGCACTTTTATATTCGAGATAACGTTTTTGCTATAAAGTTTATAATTACAATTTTATCATCATGATTGCAGAAAATAACCCTCCACATTCTGAACTCATTTATGGACATTTTAAGTACATAGACGGCCTTCAAATTGACCGCAGACGATTATGCAACTTTTCGCTCGTGCTACCCGTGCAACCTATGTACAGGTACAGATTTACCCTGACCGATATCTCTACTCGTTGTGCAATCATAAATCACAGTTCACTTTTGAATTTCACTAGCTCGTAAGCAAGAAGCCACGGCTTCTTGAAAACGAACGAATTCAAGCTCTTTTGCAACTAACAGCTGGCGTCAACGTTTCTGGCGTCGCTAGGCAGTTCAACTGTCATCGGAATACAATTTGAAGTCTCCGACAACGTTACCAGCAGAATGACAGCGTTAGAGATAATCGTCGATCCGGTAGGCCGAGGGTGACGACGGCACGTCAGGGTCGACATTTGACGTTGACGCACATACACAAATTATTCAAAACGGCTACAAGCACAGCCAGACAGCTTGGCATATCAAGGGATACGGTTTTAAACCGATTGCGGACCAACGCCAACACATTGAGGGCAAGGAGGCCATATGTTGGCCAGTTCATAAATAACAGACATCGTCCTCTTAGACTGGTCTGGGCCCGCCGTCATCTTCGTTGGAACCGTGCAATGTGGTCCAGGGTGCTCTTTAGTGATGAGTCAAAATTCAACCTAAGCACTGCTGACGGTAGAGTCCTGGTTTTCAGACGTAAAGGTAAACGGTTTGCACAGAACTGTTTACTTGAGCGAGATCGCTTTGGAGGGGGTAGTGTAATGGTATGAGGAGGTATAATGGGAGGAAGAAAAACAAACATTGTTTTTGTAAATGGTAACTTAGATGCCCAAGGTTATGCATGACAACGCAAGGCCACACACTGCTAGACTCACCATGAACTACCTGGCTGCAAACAACGTTAACGTCTTACCTTGGCCGGCTTGCTCTGACTTGTCTGCAGCCTTAGTGCATGAATGGAACGCCAATCCTGACGTCGTCATTAGACGTTACGTCAGATCCATGCGGTCAAGAATATATGCATTGATCCGTAGACGAGGAGGCCATAACAGATACTGATTAATTGTCGCGAATCGTTACAAATATTCAAAAGCAAAAGGCAGATACGGGAAATTACAAATCTGCAACTTTCACTTTTTACCCTTGCGTTGTTCAGACGTTAAATACTTTTCGGACAATTATCACATTTAAATTAAAAGTAAACCATCGCAAAGCCAATACATTTTCGCACATTGTGGTACCAAATATGCATATATTCAGATACAAGAAATATAAGATAATGCCATTTAACCAACTGCACGGTTTCTTTTTCGTGTCAGTATAGAATCTATTCAGTTTGAAAGGTTTGCTTGGAGATTTTAAAAGACAAGCAATGCAGATCCTGGTCAAAGACCTCCCAGAGGAACCTTCTCGTCTGCTTCTGCACTGCTAGGGGATTTTGAAGAACAAACAATACAGACCCTGTTCAGAGAGCCCCTAGAGGAGCCTTCTCATCTTGGTCCGCAGTGCTAGGGGATTCCGAATGATAAACAATACAAACCTTGGTCAATAACTCCTAATGGAACCTTCTCATCTGAATCTGCATTGCTAGTTGATTTTGAATGGCAAACATTGCAGATCCTGATCAGAGGGCGCCTCTAGGACCACTCTGATTTGTATATACACTGAGTTCATCAAATGTTTAGTCAGATTTAATTTCTACAATAGCTGTTAAAATCTGGCATATCAAGTGTTGGTATTAAGAATGGGATACGTGTTCCATAATTACAACTTTCAGTTTATTTGTTAATCTCACTCAATATCTACGACATAAACTAGTGTAGTTTTAGTCTTCTATCGGGCCTAAAACATCGATTCCATACTCTCAAAAACACTTATTGTTTTCGATTAGAAACCGTAACTTTAAGTTTGGATCTAGATCATGAACCGTAACACCCTCTGGCACACGCCTTAACAATGCAGTTTTGAAAAATGCAACCGATTTGCCTTATAATCAGTCAAAAGAGAGAAATTTGTTTTGAAATTTGTCTACAGTTAGTTTTGGATCATGCTTGTACCTAACATTGGTGTTTGAAACTGACATTCTAAAGACTATGCCATTTATTTTGCAATAGTTCTAACGATTCACATTATCCTCTATAAAAACGATGAAATCAGAAGAAAATCAAACAAAAAATTCTCCGATAAATCACATGCCAGTAATAAGACTAACACGTATTTAAAACTTGAAACAAATCTTACTTATTACCTGATAATGTGTTTTTATTGCTCAATCTCGCCCCGCGCTGCTGAAAATATGGGCAGGCGCCTTAACACATTGGGCAGGCGCCTTAACATTCTCTTAAATAAACCGTAACATGTCTTCTCGCAGGCGCACCCCTCGTTGTAACACAGTCGATAGGGAGTGTTGATAGCGGTTGCAATCATATCCGAATACTTAGGGTGGGTGGCAGCCTTCTTTGGCTTGTTGGCCTTCCTGTCTTTTGGTGCGACAGCGACTTCAGCCATGGTTATCGTAATTTCATTACTCTAATAACTGAGAAAGAAGGAGCCGACTCGCTAGCAAACATCACTTATATTTCTTCATTTAGTTGCGTGTCGATACGATGAAAAGAACCCCGACGCGGTCGGGATGGAAATACAGCCTTAGCAAAATTTCACCGCGAACGTCCCGGCCTGGCTTTGTTTCCTTATGATGCATGTTTCGATCATAATTTCATTTTCGCTCGACATACATACCTGGTTTTGGTTCCAAATTGAGGACGAAACGAGAGACCCCACCAAATCCAGACATGAGTCGTATAACAGTAAGCATATGCATGCACAAAATACGGATAAGAAATTAGAAAATTCCGAGCCCGGGTCACCTCTTACCATAGATTTTCGCAGTTTAAAGACTACCCGACGTTCGAAGTGGTCCTGAATCAGCTTCTGAGACGTAGAAGGAGAACATATTTTACCAATTTTTGTTATATTGGAAGTCCTATGGTGGACTGAGTAGAATTAATGCCAGACGCAAACAAACCGCACAAAAACAATCACAAGGTGCCGGGAGCCTTCCGTCAGTACATGACCGGACACGTTTTGTTCATTTTAAGCATTTCTATGATTTCAAAATCAAGTTATAAATGCCCAAAGATGATGGTGGATGATAAAGATGATGAGATCATGATAAAAACTTCAATTTACGGCGAATGCTGATTTGAAAGTGATTATGACTAGGCTCACTGTGTTTTTTCTCGTCAAAGTCTAACTTTACTAGCTGTCTTTGTTAACTATGCATGGATTTGTGATAGCCTAGCAAACATATATGAACAGGGTCTTAAACAGTTTGGAGGGTGCGAGAGAGAGAGAGAGAGAGGGAGAGAAAGAGAGAGAGAGAAAGAGAGAGACATAGACAGAGACAGAGAGACAGAGAAAGAGAGAGACAGATACAGAGACTGAGAAACAGACAGAGAGACAGACAGAGAGACATACAGAGAGAGAGAGAAAGAGAGAGACGGAGAGAGACAGACAGACATATAGACAGACAGGCAGACAGACAGACAGACGGAGAGAGAGACACACAGACAGAGACAGACACACAGAAAGACATACAGACACTAAGACAGACACACACACACACACACACACAGACGGACACAGACAGAGAGAGAGAGAGAGAGACAGAGAGAGACAAAGAGACAGAGAGAGATAGATTAGCACAGATAAACAGAGAGCGAGAAACAGACAGACAGACACACAGACAGACACACAGACGGACACAGACACATAGAGACAGAGAGAGACAGACAGACATTTAGACAGACAGGCAGACAGACAGACAGACAGAGACGGAGAGAGACACACACAGACAGAGACAGACACACAGACACACAGACAGACACACAGACAGACACACAGACAGAAACACAGACGGACACAGACACGGAGAGAGACACACAGAGAGACAAAGAGAGAGAGACATAGAGAGATAGATAAACACAGATAGACAGAGAGCGAGAAAGAGACAGACAGAGAGAGAGAGAGACAGAGAGAGATAGAGAGAGGGAGAGAGATCCAGACATACAGACAGAGAGACGAGACAGACAGTAGTTAGACAGACATACATACAGACAGACAGACAAACAGTAATGCATTGCGGGATATTAGTTAAAATGCACACATAAATGATAACGTTTCTAAATTGAGAAGCTAGAGTATTTTTATGATTGGCAATTAAATCGTTTATACACAGGTTCAGACATTTTCAGTTACTGAAAATGGGTATCATTTGAAAAGAAATACTATTAAATGACAGCAGTAAGGAAGAACCACTACAACCATAAAATCTGCAATGGAGAGATAGACTGACACGTTTGAATGCATGGAATAATGTATCTTGCCACAGCAATGAGTTGAATTTAACACATTTATCCCCATATAATTTAAGTAAAATTCGTCGAGATCTTACTTTGGAACCTGTCCATGTTTTATGTGGAGGCAGCACAGGCAAACACCATATATCCTTAATAACCCGTTGGTTTCAGTAGACAGTGGACACCCTGGTCAAAGGGTTCCTACAGGATCCCTCTGATCTGGGTCTATACTGTCTGGATGAGTCTTTTTTAATTGACACTGGGCTCAAATGAGTTAAACTCTGTTGTACTCTATTAAGCAAATAGTCTAGAGCCTGACCAGGCAGTTCCAGCAAATCTATCTAACAATACTCAAATTTGTTTGCATAACACAACGAAACCTGTGTTAAGCGACCATAAAAAACAAACCCTTTTAAGGCAGCTGATAGCTGCATACAAGTCGAGAGTACTACAGAAAGCTCCTGTTGGAGCTTCCTGACTTATTTGAACTTAGCTACCATCTGTCTACAGTGTGTTTCCTTACATATGGTCTCCTAATATAGATTGGAATGTTAAATATTTTGTAATATGGTTTTAAACTGCTGCATTTGGTTAGTTCATTTACCACTTATTGTATACATTCCGACAGGGTCGTGTTTAATTTTGAAGCAATATCGAATAATAATCTACAAGTGAAAAGGTCTGTGTTTTTTTATTTTTGAAGTGTGTCAAGCAGAGTAACTGTTGAACCTGGTCCTTCAAGGGGCTGTATAGTGTTTCAACACAAATCATGTGTTTTAGAGCTGAATGGATCATGATAATATGTGTATGCCTGTGCGCGCATGCGTGTGTGCGGAGGGGGGGGGGTAGAGATGGATCCGCGCATGCTTGTGCAATGTTTCATTTAAAACACTGACGGTCGATCATTTTTTAAATAGTATTAAAGAGAAAGAAAATACAGTCTAAAGGATAGCTATATACCCGCCGCAGCACACTGCTGACTTCAAGAGTGCTCTTGATCTTGAGTTAGCATAACTAACTCATGTTCTGTACATTGCATTAATGAGGTGAACATTTGACGAAAGTTAAATGAAAATCCTTAGAAGGGTTTAGGAAATGAGCAGTCACGAAATCGTTCAAACTGCTGACCTTCAAATGTGACACTGACCTTAACCCTGCAATGTCGACTCATGGGTTCTGCATATTGCCTTACTGGGCTAATAATTTGATCCAAGTTGAATAAAGAACTTCATAGGGTTAGGATAATATATGGGAATGATACGAACAGGTGACATATTGTTTTGGTCAATATTTAATGTTGAAAATTTACCTAGTTGTGAGAGGAATGTGTTCAGATCGGGAGGGGGTAAAGGGGGTAGATCCTTCGCTGGATCCATGCATGTACTTGCTGTGCAGATCAACAAAGATTTAACTAAACGTGAAAAAAAACCGGAAACTGATCAGACTGTCACAGGGTGACACATTTTCAACGACTGTCTTGATCAAAGTCTGGTGTTTAAATTGTGTCCGGTCGATTCTCAACGTTGAAAATTGACCTGCTGGATCAGTTTTTAACAGTCAAAATTTTATGTAACACCTGCTAAGCACAACCTAATTGGTACTTGCAAACATTTGGTAAATTGGCATCTCATTAGAATGCAAGCAGTTTGACTCCTGGTCAATAGTTTCTCAAAAGCCTAATCTAACTGCAAGTACATGTAAGTGATTACTTTAACAGGCAAGAGTTTCAACAGGCATGATTTTATAGCAGGCTAAGGGTTGATAAGATAAGATGAGCTACACTAAAAGTAGATCCAGATCATAACACTATAAAATAAAGCGTTCTGATCAGGTTCTACAATGTTTGCTCAATAACAGCGAATGAATATTCATTCGGTAAGGTTGTATTACCTCAAAGATCATATACCGCAAAATCTTCCCAGTGTCTAATTCCAAAACAAGTAGACCAAGAGCATACATATTTTAGAACAAAGCTATCTGATTATGTGATTGATAAAGGGAGCATGTTAAAAACATTTATATGTTTATAATCGAAGGACAGTTGTCCGGGTTGCTAGTTTTTGGCAAAGGTCAATTGTCTGATGGGCAATTGCCCTAAGGCTTAACTGTCAGTAAAGAAACAACACAATCAATGCAGAACTAAGTTAGAGCATTTCGATGTGGCGCATATGGTTTTCATAAGACAAGTGCACTAGTTTTACAAGACATTTTGAATATTCCAATGTCAACAATGTCATTGACAACTGATGATATCAGATAGCTGACTACGGATCACGGGCGATTCTTTGTATCCAGATATTGGTAATGTTCTAACTGCCCAAGGGTACCAGGGTGCATGTTTCCGCTCAATCAATTGTATATGAACACTGAACACCAATGCCAGATACTAAGAAGCAACTTGTTCTAAACAATAATTTAATACCAAAGATATCGTTTTTTTTATTCCTGCATGGATATGTACATAATGCTGGAAACAGATTATTACATAATTATGTTTATCAAAGTCAACACTAGAGGTTTGTTCTTTCACAAAAAAACCAGATGCCCCCCTTCATCCTCTTTCCAATAACAAAAACAAGTACCTAGTTATAGTTTACTTTCAGTCGATTGTACATTTATTTCCCTGGTCATTGAGCCAATTGCCTACAATATTGAGCACTGGTAACATATGGTGCAATCATGCAGCCGCAGTACCGGTTAGTGACCCTCACATGTACCCATTTTAACCTCTGGGTCGAGAGGAGGTTCAGGGGGGAGACACCGAAAACATCTCTGAGATTTTCGAATAGCACCGGGATTTGAACCCCGGACCTGGACTGGTAGTAAAGCGCATTACCACTAGGCCATCACACATCACCAAATACACACGCATAATGTCTGTAATAAACAAGATGTGTTTGTGAAACACTATGCCCCCTCAATATGATATTTGACCCTGAAGGATGACCTTGATCTTGACATGTCACTCCTCAAACTGTGCAGCTTCATGGGGTACACATGCATACCAAATATCAAGTCTGTATCTCTAATGGTTCAAAAGTTATGGCCAATGTTAAAAGTTGGTGACCTTAGACCATGAAGGATGACCTTGACCTTGACATGTCGACCCTCAAACTGTGTGGCTTCATGAGATACACATGCATACCAGTATAAAGGCTGTATATCTACTGGTTCAAACCTTATGGCCAATATAAATGACCTTTGATCTTCAAAAATGACATTGACCTTGACATGTCACCCCTCAAACTGTGCAGCCAAATGAGAAACACATATATACAAACTACCAAGTCTGTATCTCTACTGGTTCAAAAGTTATGGCCAATGTTAAAGTCTGTGACCTTTGACCCTGAAAGATGACCTTGACATGTCACCCCACAAAATGTGCAGCTTCATGAGATACACATGCACACCAAATATCAAGACTATCTCTATTGGTTCAAAAGTTATGGTCAATTTGAAGTTGGTGACCTTTGACCCTGAAGGATGACCTTGATATGTCACCCCTCAAACTGTGCAGCTTCATGAGATACACAAGTATGCCAAATATCAAGTCTCTATATGTACTGGTTCAAAAGTTATGGCCAATGTTAAAGTCGGTGATTTGACCAATATGTTTGACCTCTGACCTTTAAGGGTGATCTTGACCTTTACATGTCACACTTCAAAATGTGTGGCTTTACCAGATGCATGCCAAATATCAAGTTTCTATCTGTATTGTCTCAAAAGTTATGACCAATGTTAAAGTTACAGACAAAAAAACAATTTGACCTTTGACCCTGAAGGATGACCTTGACATTGACATGACACCCCTCAAAATGTGCGGCTTTATGAGATACATATGCATGCCAAATACCAAGTCTCTATCCGTACTGGCTCAAAATATATGACCAATGTTTAAGTTGCGTTAAAGTTACAGACGAAAAAACAATTTGACCTTTGACCCTGAATGATGACCTTGACCTTGACATTTTACCCCTCAAAATGTACAGTTTCATAAGATACACAAGCATGCCAAATATCAAGTCTCTATCTTTACTGGTCCAAAAGTTATGGCCAATGTTAAAGTCCGTGATTTGACCCATATATTTGACCTCTGATCTTGAAGGATGACCTTGACTTTGACATGTCACCTCTCAAAATGTGCGGCTTTATGAGATACATATGAATGCTAAATATCAAGTCTCTATCCGTATTGGCTCAAAAGTTATGACCAATGTTAAAGTTGCTGACAAACAAACAGACAAACAGACAAACGGACAAACAGACAAACAGACAAACAAACAAACAAACAGACAGGGCAAAAACAATATGCCCCCCAGATTTGATCTGGGGGGCATAAAAATATCAGGGGTAGACAATTTAAAAAAGCCAGGTGTACAACAAGGCATGCTGGTCAACATTCATGTGAACATTGGTGACGCTAGATTTAGTGGTTTCAGAGATACGCGCAACACAAAGTTTGTCTAATTTTATGTCATAAGGGGCAATAACTCCAAAGTTATCGTAGGGAGACAATTAAAAAACTCAAGATGCACAACAACTAATGCTGGTCAACATTCCTGTGGGGTTTGGTGACTCTAGCTCTAGCAGTATCAGAGATACGCGCGATCAAATGTAAAGTTTGTCTACTTTTAAGTCATCAGGGGCAATAACTCCCAAGTTATCAGGAGAGATGAGGGAGGGGGGGGGGGTTTAAAAAACATCAGATGCATAACAACTTGTGCTGGTCAACATTCCTGTGAAGTTCGGTGACTCGAACCTTGTCGAAATACACGTGACACAAAGTTTCTCTAATTTTAAGTTATTATATCAGGGGCAATAACTTGAACAATTATCAGGGGGAAACAATTTAAAAAACTAGGTCTACAACAACTCATGCAATTCATGCTGGTCGACATTCCTTTGGGGTTTGGTGACTCTAACCCTAGCGGTCTCAGAGATACGCGCGAGACAAAATTTCTCTAATTTTAAGTTATCTTGTCAGGGTCCATAACTCATCAATTATCACGGGGAGACAATTCAAAAAACCTTGGTGCAACTACAACTCATGCTGATAAACATTCCTGTGAAGTTTGGTGACTATAGCCCTATTGGTTTCATTGATACACGCGACACAAGTTTGTGACGGATTGACGGACTGACGAACGGACGGACGGACAGACAACTCTGGCATAAACAATATGTCTCCCTATAAATGGGGGAGACATACTTATGTTGAAGAAAAAGCGGGTCTACATAATGTATGTTCCGTCCTTTAAATATATACGTCGGGGTACGTAAGCCTTATAATTCTATACATCGGTCTATCTAATCCTTAGGTCATCCTTTAAATATATAGGCCAGTCCACCTAAACCGGACGTCGTCCTTTAAATATATACGCACGTGTCCACCTAATCCTTATTTCGTACTTGAAAAATATTAAGGAGACCATTTTTTTTGTATATTTCACATCTTACACTTTTAAATGAATTTGATATCAGACTAGCAGTAATAGGCACTATACGTGTAAGAAAATGCAAAAATTATTTTTATGAGATGAAAAATGTGGAATATACAAAATGTCTCCTTAATCCCTAAAATTAAGGATGGTCCCCCTAATGCGGAAAATAGTTTTATATATATATATATATATATATATATATATATATATATATATATATATATATTTGTGGTAACCTTTCATTGTTCTAAAGATATACAGTAAAACCTCGCTAAACCGGAAATTTTATGAAGAATGAACCCTTTCTGTCATATTTATGCTTTTTACGCATTCGCAAACAGAGTAGTTCTAGATCATACAGCTCCTATAGGAGCCATCTGATCAGGGTCTGATCTGTTTGCTTATGGAATCTGATAATATTTCATTATAAGTATTCTGGCAATGAATATTCAGTAGGTACTGAAAGTTGGAATAAACACAGACATGAGGGCAATGATGGCCCTGTATTGCTCACCTAGTTAATATGTTGTCTACAGTGAAATCCCGATCTCTCAAACACCTTGGGCACCATAAATTTTGGTTCGAATAAAGGATGGTTCAAAAGATGCGAGTCTCATATTCTTTCGGTAGTACATGCTACAGAAATTATCCGAACATGAATTTGAGAATATTTTCATGTCGAAAATGACAAAACTCACAGTTTTGGTTTTTTTTGTAATACAATAAAATTGCTAATGCAGACCATTATTCTGTAAAAACATTGTTCCATTATTCCAAAGTTCTTGTCTCTACAATAAACGTATCATTGCTATGTACACATATCGCCATTTTGGTCTGGTTAAATACTGGGACTGAATGACTTGTCATCATCATCTCGATTTAATATGTACAACGATCTACAAATCATTTACGAGGAACACAAAATAGTAAAATTCGGCTGTTAACACGGTTGCGTCAGATCAGTCTGGAGGGGGGAAAACTATTCCTTGTGTTTTCGTAAGTAAATTCGCATATAGGGCTATAACTCATTTGTTAAACATTCACGGATAAAAACAGAGGAGGCTAGTAGATGACTGCTAGTAGTTGATTTTGATGTCAGTAGGTGAAAGATCAAGGTCACCGTGACCTTCAACTCAAAAATCTTATCCGCTCAATAACTTGGTAAGTAAATTTTCACTCTATGTTTATATAGAAAACTGGCCACTCTCAAGGCGGGGCCAATTTTTACCCGAGGGGCATAATTTATATAACTTTTGTAGAGGACCTGAATATGATGCTATGTGCCAAATATGAAAGCTGAGAACCTTCCAGTTTCAGAGGAGAAGATTTTCAAAATTTTCACTTTTGTAGAGGACCTACAGATGCTGCTATGTGCCAAAGATGAAAGCTGAGAACCCTGAAGGTTCAAATTGTTGACGACTAACGCCTCACGCTGACAGACATCACGCGATTACAAAAGCTCACCCTGAGCTAAAAAGTAACAGAAATATGGTCCTTATTCAGATTTTAGCCCTTGTGACAGCTAACAAGCATGTGAAGTTTTCATAAGATTTGCATGAATAGTAAAGAAGAACATGTAATAGCTTTTGTTAAAGTTTCCCGACGACAAGAACGACAATAGCTTAATACTTTTTTTCTTACACAAAAGGGCCATGATGGCCCTATATCGCTCACCTGGTTAAATGATGTCATATGACCTATCAATATTGACCCCAGGGGCACAATTTGAACAATCTTGGAAAAGCTCCACCAGGTGATGCTTCATACCAAACATCAGAACTCTAAGCCTTTCAGTTTGAGACAAGAGAAGTTAAAGTTTTTACTATATAATCCAATGTAAAACTTGTAACCCCCCCCATCCCTCCCACAGGGTTGGGTTATTTTGACCCCAGGAGCAAAATTTGAACAATTTATGTAGAGGTCCACTAGATTCTACATTCTACATTCCAAATTTGGTAGCCCTAGGCCTTACAGTCTTTGACAATAATATTTTTTAAAGTTTTCAGTAAAACTTTGGACCACCTGTGCAGGGACAATTTTGATTCTAGGTGCTTAATTTGAACAATCTTGGTAAAGGTTTACTAGATGAGGCTATGTACCAAATATCACATGCTCTAAGCTCTAAACGACATCATTAATATTTATTTGCTGAATTTTTACAATTTCATACGTATTTCATACATAAGTTTTAGTATTTAGTAGACACTATAGAGTCAGATCTATTATAATTTCAAACGCAATTAGAGCAGACCCTGATCAGATGACTCCTATAGGAGTCATCTGATCTGGGTCTACTCTGTTTGCAAAGGCGTGAAAAAGCGTTTGTATTAAGAAAATAGTTAATAAGTGAATTCATTGTTGTGGCAGAAATGGCAGAATCAGTTCTATATTATTCTAAAGCAAACAGAACTGATTCAGGTCTACTCTGTTTGCAAAGTCATGAAAAAAGTATATATATATATGAGGGAAAGGGTTAACACATTATACCAGTTCAACTTTATTCTGTCAAACGTTTAGTCAGCCTAAGATATCACAGCATATTTCCACCCATTTCCTTTCATGAAACAGTTTCAGCATGTTGAACAGTTTGAATCTTGATAAAATACCACATTACATGGCTTCCAATCCAGATTGAGAATAATTGTTATCAAGCGATCTTGACACCAGTTCAACCACTTTCCTCACAATTTCATTTCCGTTTATGGATATTATTATTCATGTAAGGTACAAATGGCTTAATATTCATATTGATTTATTCTCTGATAGGCCGTGTTATTTTTTTAACAAATTTGTCGCCAAACAAATTCTTCCCGAAATCAAAATCAGTGTCAAACAATTTGAATCTTATAAGATGTGACGTCAGATCAGAATCCAAGTGCTAGCGAAGGTTATAAAAGCCTATCTTATAGCAGAAGAAAAGTTAAACACTCTAATATTTACTGCTTGACTTACCACTTGTCAACAATTCGTAGGCAGTCTTGTTACCAGTTTCTTTCAGCATATCAAGGAACTTTTTAAAGTCGTCCGGTCCCCTTGATCTAACTACCTGAAGTATTTGTCTGTTTTTCATTGAAGTAGTGGATATCTCCTGCAAAAAGAGAGAGATGTGATGTCTAATTTAGACTAAGCATACATAATAGTTACAATATCACTCTGAGACCTTTTCAGTGTTGAAGAGCTTTAAAACCCAACCTATCCAATTCAGTGTCGCTGTGACACAACCCACATTCTTCCATATGAAACTTTGTTTTCAGAAACACATTTTATGACTGTCTGGTGTCTTCGATGCGCAGGCAAAGAACTTTTCTGTGAAGGTTGTACAAGTATATATAAACATAAGCATGCAGGCTTCAATTATGCCTCTGGCGTAGTTAGGCTTTGTGTGTCTGATCTTCTAAATATATATCATATCATTACTCTCTATGTCAGTTATGTATCAGCAGCAATTTCATTACACCTGCTTCAGACCTATCCTTTCGCAGAAGTTTCATAACAATTGCTTCAGACCTACCTTTTCTTGGTCATTACCTCAATACAATAGTGTTCAGAGGTGGACCTTAGTAACATCAATGGTCTTCAATGAGAGGAAGACACAAGTGAAATTTGAAAGCTCCATATTTATTAGTTTAGAAATGACAGCCAAAACAAGAAAGTGTGACAAAAATCAGAACAAAGGGGTATATCTCAAAAAGTATTGCATACAGAGTGATAGACCTTAGTTACATCAATGGTCCTTAATGAGAGGAAGACACATGTGAAATTCTAAAGCTCTATAATGATTAGTTTAGAAATGACAGCCATAAAAAGAAAGTGTGACGAAAATCAAAACAAAGGGGAATAACTCAAAAAGTATTGCATTGCAGAGTGATGGACCTTAGTTACATCAATGGTCCTCAATGAAAGGAAGAAACATGTGAAATTTGCAAGCTCTATAATGATTAGTTTAGAAATTACAGCCAAAAAAAGAAAGTGTGACAGACAGACACAGACAGACAGACAGACAGACAGACAGACAGATGACGGAAAAGTGATCCCTAAGTGACACACTGCCTCTCGGCAGGTGACACAAAAATAGTAGAGCAGTTATTTTACATCAATAGTAAACAGTGAGTCATGATGTATCACTCGCCTGGTGTATAGGTTAATTTATCTTATTATGTCCTAAGGACTATTTCTGTCAAGTTTGGTCATACAGGACTATTATTAAGCATTACATCTAGACCACTGCCGAGGAAGGGCCCCGTGTAGGAGGTATTGCATACGCCTGCATATTGTAAGCCTGATTTTCCTAATGCAGAACTGCAGCAGCATAATATTAAATATGCATGTAATTTGCTTAACTGAGAACTCTGGCTACTTGAATAATAAGCATATAGTGAGTAAGTTTGATAGAAATTGGACCAATCTTTCAGAAGATATGCCACAGAAACAATCAGCCAATCAGATTGTATCATCATCAATAAATATGTGCAGAATATGCACCTTTGATATCATGTAAACTGAGCAAGTTTGGTGAAAATTGGACCATTCCTTCAGGAGATATTGCGCGGAAACCAATCAGCTAATCAGATTGCAGCAGCCAAAGCGAAAATGCCCGTAATTTTGAAAAAAATGTGCAGAAATTGCGAAAACAAAACCCCGTGTGGATATTATATATTGGGGGTGAAACGATGGATTGACTTATCCTGATCATAAGCGGCCGTCTTGATATCAATGCATCGATCCAAATATTAGAAACCAACTAGAGCTGGTTTTTAAGAACAAGAGGGCCTGAAAGGCCCTGACATCGCTCACCAAACAATCAGAGGAGAAGATTTTCAAAGTTTTCACTATGTGTTTCTATGGAAAACTAGCCAGCCCTGGCGAGGGCCAATTTTGACTTAAGGGGCATAATTTATGTAACTTTTGTAGAGGACCTCAAGTGAAGAAAGTTTAAGAAAATGTAAATGAAGACATATAACAATGCAAATCTAAAGAAGGGCATGTACAAAAGTATGTATACCCTTTCCCTGGGCAAATTGGTTGAATTTTAGAAAGAATAAATTAATCAATACTTATAAATATCTGTACTTATAAATAATATAAAAAATTTCAGATATTTTCATTACACCTTCATGAGTTATTATTATTCATATCTTAATTTATTTTCAACCCTTCCCCTGTTCTATGTTTATTCAAAATTTAAATACCTACTGAATATTCATAGACAAAATAGTTATAATGAAATATGGAAAGTGGGACAGTGTAGCCATTTTAGAAAGTAAAGAAACATCTTTCAAATTCCATTAACAAACAGAGCAAACCCTGGTCAGAGAGCTGCTTTAGGAGCCGTCTGATCTGGGTCTGTTCTGTTTGCAAATGTGTGAAAAAAGTGTTAACATGAGGGAAAGGGTTAGCAAACATATTATAAGTATATTGTACACAAAATGAAAATAATGTAATGCACTTTGCACTATATTATATCATAAGCATACAGCAGACTGATCATATGGCTACTACATGAGCCATCTGATCTGGGTCTACTCTGTTTGCAAAGGTGTAGAAAGGCATATTTATGGAGTAAAGGGTTAATTGTCTGATTTACTGTGCAAAAATTTTCATTGTAATAGTAGCTATTTCTGCAGAGTTACTACCAACAAGGGAGACAATCCAGTTATAAAACAAGAGCACCGCGAGACGGGGCAATATACGCCCGAAGGCTGTTCTATTTACACAATGTGTGAACCTTCAGAAGTTGCGCATATGAGGACTCTATTAGGGCTAAGGCAATAGCAAGGAGAGTAAAACTGCTTATTGTAATAGTAATCTTTTATTTGTCGGACACAAAATTTGCTAACGCTCTATTTGTGACCTTGACCTTGAAAGTTCACAATTGGGTTTTGTATGCAACACACCTTCAAGTGATACTGAAGCCCTATTTGTGACCTTGACCTTGAAAGTTCA
This sequence comes from Azorinus chamasolen, assembly GCA_963576725.1. Classification (NCBI taxonomy): domain Eukaryota; kingdom Metazoa; phylum Mollusca; class Bivalvia; order Cardiida; family Solecurtidae; genus Azorinus; species Azorinus chamasolen. The sequence goes on along the minus strand of OY755240.1, from coordinate 64,940,083 downwards.
CAATTGGGTTTTGTACGTGACACACCTTCAAGTGATACTGAACATATGTGTGAAAGAATTTTGAAAATCGGAGAAAAAATGAGTAAGTTATAGCCAGGACACGAATTTGCTAACGGACGGACAGAATTGCTAACGCCCTATTTGTGACCTTGACCTTGAAAGTTCACCATTGGGTTTTGTACGCGACACACCTTCAAGTGATACTGAACATATGTGTGAAAGAATTTTGAAAATTGGTGAAAAGATGAGTAAGTTTTACCAAGGACACGAAAATTGCTAACGCCCTATTTGTGACCTTGACCTTGAAAGTTCACAATTGGGTTTTGTACGCGACACACCTTCAAGTGATACTGAACATTTGTGTGAAAGAATTTTGAAAATCGGAGAAAAAATGAGTAAGTTATAGCCAGGACACGAATTTGCTAACGGACGGACGGACAGAATTGCTAACGCCCTATTTGTGACCTTGACCTTGAAAGTTCACCATTGGGTTTTGTACGCGACACACCTTCAAGTGATACTGAACATATGTGTGAAAGAATTTTGAAAATCGGAGAAAAAATGAGTAAGTTATAGCCAGGACACGAATTTGCTAACGGACGGACAGAATTGCTAACGCCCTATTTGTGACCTTGACCTTGAAAGTTCACCATTGGGTTTTGTACGCGACACACCTTCAAGTGATACTGAACATATGTGTGAAAGAATTTTGAAAATTGGTGAAAAGATGAGTAAGTTTTACCAAGGACACGAAAATTGCTAACGCCCTATTTGTGACCTTGACCTTGAAAGTTCACAATTGGGTTTTGTACGCGACACACCTTCAAGTGATACTGAACATTTGTGTGAAAGAATTTTGAAAATCGGAGAAAAAATGAGTAAGTTATAGCCAGGACACGAATTTGCTAACGGACGGACGGACAGAATTGCTAACGCCCTATTTGTGACCTTGACCTTGAAAGTTCACCATTGGGTTTTGTACGCGACACACCTTCAAGTGATACTGAACATACGTGTGAAAGAATTTTGAAAATTGGTGAAAAGATGAGTAAGTTTTAGCAAGGACACGAAAATTGCTAACGCCCTATTTGTGACCTTGACCTTGAAAGTTCACAATTGGGTTTTGTACGCGACACACCTTCAAGTGATACTGAACATTTGTGTGAAAGAATTTTGAAAATCGGAGAAAAAATGAGTAAGTTATAGCCAGGACACGAATTTGCTAACGGACGGAAAATTGCTAACGCCCTATTTGTGACCTTGACCTTGAAAGTTCACAATTGGGTTTTGTACGCGACACACCTTCAAGTGATACTGAACATTTGTGTGAAAGAATTTTGAAAATCGGAGAAAAAATGAGTAAGTTATAGCCAGGACACGAATTTGCTAACGGACGGACGGACGGACATACTAACGGATGGGTAGTTGTGTGACTTTTTCCTTTGATCTTTTCTTGTGTGACTAGTCCCACAAGAAAAACTATTTTTGGCTCTAACTTTGGAAAAGAATGATCTGGAAGCTAACCCTAACCCTAACCCTATGTCCCACAACTGGCCAGGTTAATGTCACAAGAAATGGCCAGGTTAATGTCACAAGAGATGGCCAGGTTAATGATTTTACTTGTGGGACTAGTTAAAAAAAGTCACACAACTACCCTTTGGTGAGTGCGGACGGACGGACGGACGGACGGACGGACAGACAGACAGACAGACGGACACCCAGCCAGACGGCCAGACGATGGAGACCATAACATAATACGACCCTTCGGGCGTATAAAAAGGGGGCAAAGGGAGATTATCTCCCTTTAAATGTATGCTAAAAATAGACACCAGCAAATGTTTATAAATAGCTATATGTAAGTCAACTTTGAAAAACTTGCTACCCCTGGGGTGGGGCCAATTTTGACCCTGGTGACATGATTTATATAACTTTTGTAGAAGACCTGAATATGATGCTATGTGCCAAATATGAAAGCTATGAAGCATTTCAGTTTCAAGGGAAGAAGATTTTAAAAGTTCACTATATGTTTCTATTGAAAACTTCCCACCCCTGGGGCGCAGCCAATTTTGACCCCAGGGCCATAATTTATATAACTTTTGTAGAGGACCTGAACATGATGCTATGTGCCAAATATGAAAGCTGTGAGCCTTTCAGTTTCAGAGAAGAAGATTTTCAAAGTTTTACTACATGTTTCTATTGAAAATAAGACACCCCTGGGGCGGGGCCAATTTTGACCCCAGGGGCATAATTTATATAACTTTTGTAGAGGACCTATAGGTGATGCTATGTACCAAAGATGAAAGCTGAGACCCCTGTAGATTAAGAGGAGAAGATTTTTAAAGGTTCAAATTGTTGACGCCCGACGACGGACGACGCACGACGACGGACGACGGACATCTGGCAATCACAAAAGCTCACCCTGAGCACTTTGTGCTCTGGTGAGCTAAAAACATATGTCTCCCGCCTGCTCCTTTTCCAAAATTGCTAGTTATTCAATTTGGCCTAGATATTATAACCATAAACATTTTCATAAGGTTTGGTGATGATTAGATGAGAACTTTATGACTTAGAGAGTGGACAAGGCTAAAAAGGCCAATTATGTATTATTCAAGGGCCATAACTTTAAAGTGCCTAGTTCAATATTTCTGTTTATTGAACTTGGCCTAGATATTATAGCCATAAACATTTTTATAAGGTTTGGTGAAGATTGGATAAGACGTTTTTGACATAGAGAACGGACAAGGCTAAAAAGGCCAAATTTGGGATAAATCAAGGGTCATAACTCTAAAGTTCCTGAAACATTCTTGCTGGATATTGAACTTGGCCTAGATATTATTGCCATAAACATTTTTATAATGTTTGGTGAAGATTGGATGAGACGTTTTTGACTTAGAGAGCGGATAAGGCTAAAAAGGGTAAATTTGGATAAATCAAGGGCCATAACTCCTGAGACAATCTTGCTGGATATCAAACTTGGCCTAGATATTACTGCCCTTGACAGCCATATTTTTGCATATCAGTTTAGTTTTAGCAATTTTGGTAGAGGGGTGGTCATGCTTTTTGCATTATCAACATGGTTTTAACAATTTTGGTAAAGATGAATCCAACAAAATATAATGAAAACTGGACCAACAGCTTTTGAAAAGAAGATTTTTAAAGTTTGCCTATAGTCATACAAGGAAATTTGGCCCAGCCCCTGTCAACCATGTTTCTGAAGATAGCATGGTTCCAGCAATTTTGATAAAGGGTCACCTAAGGAAATCTAGACCTGTCGCTGGTGGCAATGTTTTTTGAGATATCAAAATTACTTTTTGCAATTTAGGTAATCCCGAGATTATTTCTCATGTATCATTCAATTTTGACAACTGGTTTTGGAGATGTTTAGAGTTTGCTTTCCATGGCAACCAGTATTAGGAATGGATAAATATTCTTTTAGCAATTATGATTTCAGAGATGTCATTTAAATTAATTGTTGACCGACAGTTTGGTGACTCTAGCCCTACTAGTTTCAGAGATACGTGCAGCACAAAGTTTCTCTAATTTTAAGTTAACATATCAGGGGCAGTAACTCAAGAATTATCAAGGGGAGACAATTACAAAAATCCAAGGTGCACAACAACTCATGCTGGTGAACATTCCTGTGAGGTTTGGTGACTCTAGCCCAAGTGGTATTAAAGATATGCATGACACAAAGTTTCTCTAATTTTATGTAATCATATCAGGGGCAATAACTCCAAAGTTACCAAGGGAAGACAATTCAAAAATCCCAGTTGTACAACATATCATGCTGGTCGACATTCCTGTGAAGTTTGGTGACTCTAGCCCTAGTGGTTTCAGAGATATCCACGACACTAAGTAAAGTTTGTCTAATTTTAAGTCATCAGTGGCAGTAACTCCAAAGTTAACAGGGGAGACAATTAAAAAAAAACTAAGAGCAAAACAACTCATGCTTGTGAACAATCCTGTGAAATTTGGTGACTCTAGCCCTACTGGTTTCAGAGATACGCGTGACACAAAGTTTGTATAAATTTAAGTATTCATATCAGGGGCAATAACTCAAGAATTATCAGGAGGAGACAATTCAAAACCCATACATGCACAACAACTCATGCTGGTGAACATTCCTGTGATGTTTGGTGACTCTAGTACCAGCGGTTTCAGAGATACGCGCGACACAAAGTTTTTCTAATTTTAAGTCATCAGGGGCAATAACTCCAAAATTATCAGGGGGAGACAATTCAAAAACCCCAGGTGCACAACAACTCATGCTGGTGAACATTCCTGTGAAGTTTGGTGACTCTAGCCCAACTGGTTTTAGAGATACGCGCGACACAAGTTTGTGACGGACAGACAGACGGACGGACGGACGGACAGACAACTCTGGCAAAAACAATATATCTCCCCATAAATGGCGGAGACATAATTATTATAGTTCACAGGACCTTCTTATGAAGTAGACTAGAACAATTTTTCTCGCTTCTCAGACGTGCTAGATAAGCTGAGTAACTAAAAATAGCCGTACTAGAAATCCTTATCTGGAACACCCCTTGTCTAGTGCATTCATACATGCGATTAGGCGAAATTAAATAAAAGGGAAGTAACTCAACATTTCTATAGGCAACAACCTTATGAATTAAAATTAATATAAGTAATTAGCACAATTATGATATTCTATTATCATATAAATTTTTTAAAAGCATATTTAATTAACCAAAGACGTTGTATTCATATTTTACGCCAAAATGTAACGTTTGCGGTAGTCATAATATAACAAGTGACATCATTTGGTGTCATGCTTTTATGCTGAAGTTTGTTGCTTTTAGATATTGAAGTCGTATTACGTAATGTAAAGTAGTACTTCACAAAATTCATTAATTTACTTGGTTGTAGGGCGTATTTCAGCGAGAAAAATAATCAAGCATGGATTTTGTTAAAGCTGGGGGTTTCCATACCCTCGGTTGGTCTGTTCCTGTCGGAAACTCGCTAAAGCTTGTTTCTGACTGGAACAGACCAACCTCGGGTATAGGAACCCCGTCTTTAAAAAAAATTTGATTCTATTAATACAAATTTAATAGAGGGTCACCAACAGATATGTAAATCTCCAGTCACTGTAACAAATGACTTCTTCGAAAATTATTCGTAGCTTATGTGACCTACTTTAAAAACGATAAATGATTTATATAAATCTGATAAAAGGCCACTTACTTAAATGCTCTAACAGTTACCTGAATATCTTGCAACTGAATTCTACTGACAAACTCAATCTCCATCATCCTGTCCATAAGTGGCACTGGATCTATAACTTCAATTAGCTTTGAATAGTTTTGTTCGAGAGCTTTGTGGTGCTGCAGCACATCTGTAACAAGACAATCACTATGATACTAATAACTGGTAAGAAATCAGTCAATTAACCCTTCTCTTGCTGAATTTTAAAATACATTTCTTCTTCTTTACCCATGCCCTGTTGTATAATTACATAGATCTTCACTGTGTAGAAGTATTTCGCTGTGCAATCACTACTGTGGAGTGCACTGGTTGCACAATCAATTTGTAAATAGTGCAGACCCTGATGAGACAGCTCCTGCAGGAGCTGTCTCATCTGGGTCTTCACTATTTACAGGTAGGTATACTGACGTGAACAGCAAGCGAAGGGTTAAAACAGATACCTTTCCTTTCTCTTGGATTTAACCTTTTACTCTATAAATATTCAGAAAACAAGAGTGTTCAGATGAACACATGTGTCACCTGCTCGCAACTGACACAAAAACTATTAATATGCTGGAGTGCAAAAATCAAAACAAAGGGGAACAAGATGTTTGTTTTTTCCAATACACAAGTGTAATGTCTGAAATTCCAAACTTATTAGGGTCTAATTATAAGTCATCAGGGGCAGTAACTCCAACATTATCAGGGGGAGACAATTCAAACAAGAGTACCGCATACGGTACATAATACGCCCACTTGCAAACTTTCTCTGATTCAACATGCCTTATAAGTGTTGACATTTTCTAATCTGTGCTTCAGATCTTGATTTCCATATTAAGGTGATACTATTTTTTAAACAAATGAAGTGAATATCTTATTAAATAAAAAAAGTTACAGCTAATCCTCATTTTTGCAGATTTTTGTAAAGTGCAACGGCCATAACTCTGTAAAGACAAACTGAATGAACCTCAAAATAAACTCATCTTCAAATTCTGATGCTTAAAACATTTGTATTAAGTTTCATTTATATCATTTTAATAGTTTTCCCAGAAAACAACAGACAAACTAAAAGTTGACCGACAAACAAAGCAACGAACACACAACGTTCAAGGACCATAACTTTAGAATAAAATGAAATATCAAAAACCCCGCAATATATGTGAAAATTCACATTAAGGTTTAACCATATAAAAAAAATTGAAGTAAATATCATTTCCAATGAAAAAGTTATGGCCATCCTCATATTTGCATAGATTTGCATTTTTTTTAAGTGCAAGGGCCATAACTCCGAAACAACAAATCAAATGATCCTCAGAATCGAATTAGCTTCAAGTCTTGATGCATTAAACATGTGTATGAAGTTTCATTAATATCTGTCTAACAGTTTTCCCAGAAAACAGCGGACGAACTATATGCATATATTTGCATTATTTTTTCCCAGAAAACAGCAGACACACTATATGCATATATTTGCATTATTTTTTAAGTAAAAGGGCCATAACTCCGAAACGACAAATCAAATAAACCTCAAAATCGACTCGGAATCAGATCTAGATGCATTAAACATTTTTGTTAAGTTTCTTAATATCTCTCAGATAGTTTTCCCAGAAAACAGCGGACAAACTATTGCGTGTATTTGCATTATTTTTTAAGAACAAGGGCCATAACTCTGAAACGAAAAATCAAATGATCCTCAGAATCAATTCAGTTTCAGATCTTGATGCATTAAACATTTGTGTGAAGTTTCATTAATATCTGTCAAATAGTTTTCCCTGAAAACAGCAGACAAACTATCTGCATGTATTTGCATGATTTTTTAAGGACAAGGGCCATAATTCTGAAACGAAAAATCAAATGATCCTCAGAATCAATTCAGTTTCAGATCTTGATGCATTTAACATTTGTGTGAAGTTTCATTAATATCTCTCAAATAGTTTTCCCAGAAAACAGCGAACAAACTTTTTGCATGTATTTGCATTATTTTTTAAATACAAGGGCCATAACTCCAAAACGACATATCAAACGAACCTTAGAATTGACTCAGCATCAGATCTTGATGCATTAAACATTTGTGTGAAGTTTCATTAATATCTCTCAAATAGTTTTTTCCAGAAAACAGTGGACAAACTATTTGCATATTTTTTTAGGACAAGGGCCATAACTCTGAAATGAAAAATCAAATAAACCTCAAAATCAACTCAGCTTCAGATCTTGATGCATTAAACATTTGTGTGAAGTTTCATTAATATCTGTCAAATAGTTTTCCCAGAAAACAGCGGACAAACTATTGCGTGTATTTGCATTATTTTTTAAGAACAAGGGCCATAACTCTGAAACGAAAAATCAAATGATCCTCAGAATCAATTCAGTTTCAGATCTTGATGCATTAAACATTTGTGTGAAGTTTCATTAATATCTGTCAAATAGTTTTCCCTGAAAACAGCAGACAAATTATTTGCATGTATTTGCATGATTTTTTAAGGACAAGGGCCATAATTCTGAAACGAAAAATCAAATGATCCTCAGAATCAATTCAGTTTCAGATCTTGATGCATTTAACATTTGTGTGAAGTTTCATTAATATCTCTCAAATAGTTTTCCCAGAAAACAGCGAACAAACTTTTTGCATGTATTTGCATTATTTTTTAAATACAAGGGCCATAACTCCAAAACGACATATCAAACGAACCTTAGAATTGACTCAGCATCAGATCTTGATGCATTAAACATTTGTGTGAAGTTTCATTAATATCTCTCAAATAGTTTTTTCCAGAAAACAGTGGACAAACTATTTGCATATTTTTTTAGGACAAGGGCCATAACTCTGAAATGAAAAATCAAATAAACCTCAAAATCAACTCAGCTTCAGATCTTGATGCATTAAACATTTGTGTGAAGTTTCATTAATATCTGTCAAATAGTTTTCCCAGAAAACAGCGGACAAACTATTGCGTGTATTTGCATTATTTTTTAAGAACAAGGGCCATAACTCTGAAACGAAAAATCAAATGATCCTCAGAATCAATTCAGTTTCAGATCTTGATGCATTAAACATTTGTGTGAAGTTTCATTAATATCTGTCAAATAGTTTTCCCTGAAAACAGCAGACAAACTATTTGCATGTATTTGCATGATTTTTTAAGGACAAGGGCCATAATTCTGAAACGAAAAATCAAATGATCCTCAGAATCAATTCAGTTTCAGATCTTGATGCATTTAACATTTGTGTGAAGTTTCATTAATATCTCTCAAATAGTTTTCCCAGAAAACAGCGAACAAACTTTTTGCATGTATTTGCATTATTTTTTAAATACAAGGGCCATAACTCCAAAACGACATATCAAACGAACCTTAGAATTGACTCAGCATCAGATCTTGATGCATTAAACATTTGTGTGAAGTTTCATTAATATCTCTCAAATAGTTTTTTCCAGAAAACAGTGGACAAACTATTTGCATATTTTTTTAGGACAAGGGCCATAACTCTGAAATGAAAAATCAAATGAACCTCAGAATCAACTCAGCTTCAGATCTTGATGCATTAAACATTTGTGTGAAGTTTCATTAATATCTGTCAAATAGTTTTCCCAGAAAACAGCGGACAAAACTATTTGCATGTATTTGCATTATTTTTTAAGTAAAAGGGCCATAACTCCAAAACGACAAATCAAATGAACCTCAAAATCGACTCAGCTTCAGATCTTGATGCATTAAACATTTGTGTGAAGTTTCATTAATATCTCTTAAATAATTTTCCCAGAAAACAGCAAACAAACTATTTGCATATTTTTTAGGACAAGGGCCATAACTCTGAAATGAAAAATCAAATGAACCTCAGAATCAACTCAGCTTCAGATCTTGATGCATATTTGTGTTAAGTTTCATTAATATCTGTCAAATAGTTTTCCCAGAAAATAGCGGACAAACAAAATGTTGACGGACGAACGAACAAACGAATGAACAAACGAACGGACGGACAGACGGACGGACAGGGCCACGACAATATACGACCACCTTTTTCAGGTGGGCGTATAAAAACCCGAGTACACAACAACACATGCTGATCAACATTCCTGTAAAGTTTGGTGACTCCATAGTACTAGTGGTTTCAGAGATACACACGACACAAAGTAAAGTTTCTCTTATTTTAAGTCATAAGGGGCAGCAACTCCAAAGTTATCAGGGGAGACAATTCAAAAACCTAAATGCACAACAACCCATGCTGGTGAACATTCCTGTGAATGGAAAAGTAGTGAAGTCAAGCAGGCAAAGCCACATACAAGACGCAACCACCACCAAAACACCGATAGACAGCATGACACACACACACATACACACACCCAAACGCACACACACACACGAAACGAACACAGAAAACACTAAAAGACACACAAGAACCAGAGACAAACGCTCCACACATGAACAAAATCACAAGCACAAAGACGCAAGGCAAAGAAAAGGAAGGGTGACAAAGAGAGTACCGCCTTGGGACGGTCAGTAGTAAAAACACCACTGGGGGTTTAAACCGGTTTACGGACGTCCTAACCTCACACTTCTCTCAAAGTCACCCTAGCTTTACAAATATTGTAAATAAAGGTATCCCCGCTGGACTTACCCACAACATAGACGACGGTGAACACAGGACAACATGTAAAACATAGCATAATAACTGTGACAATCCGTCAAATATGTACTCAATGACTTTGCTGAAGTCAGAGCACCTACAGGTAAGCCGTTAAGGGCACGACAGGGAAAAAGTAATACATGAGTCTGGTAGGCTCATCCTGTATCCAAGTTTAAGAGTATAACATCATAGAGTACTACCCTCGGCCTGTCATCGCGCAAGCAAAGAGGGAAGCGTAGCTACCGACTGTAAAAGGGTCGATAACCAAGCATGCAGTGCGTTGCAATATAATAGGATCATAACCTTTCTTTTTAAATGTTTTAATGCGTTTTATAAACAAATCATGAAAATGGATATGACCCCGAATTTTCCTAAGTTTGTAGATAACATCCCCATAAAATTCTGGTTGAGAAATGCCTTGTCGCAGTAACGTCCGTAGATTGCAATTATATTTACTAATGAAGTTTGGTGACACTAGCCCTACTGGTTTCAGAGATACATGCAGCACAAAGTTTCTCTAATTTTAAGTTATCATATCAGGGGCAATAACTCAAGAATTATCAGGGGGAGACAATTCAAAAAACATAGGTGCATAACAACTCATGCTGGTGAACATTCCTGTGAAGTTTGGTGACTCTAGTACTAGCCGTTTCAGAGATACGCACGACACAAAGTTTTTCTAATTTTAAGTAATCAGGGGCAAAAACTCCTAAGTTATCAAGGGGAGATAATTAAAAAACCCAAGGTGCTAAACAACTCATGCTGGTGAACATTCCTGTGAAGTTTGGTGACTCTAGCCTAACTAGTTTCAGAGATACACGTGACACAAGTTTGTGACGGACAGACAGACAGAAGGACAGACGGACGGACAGACAGACAACTCTGGCAAAAACAATATATCTCCCCATAAATGGGGGAGACATAATAACTCAAAAAGTATTGCATGCAGATTGATGGACCTTAGTTGCATCAGTGGTCCACAATGAGATGAGGACACATGTGAAATTTGAAAGATCTATAATGATTAGTTTAGAAATGAGAGCCCCCAAAAAGAAGGTGACGAAAATCAGAACAATGGGACATAACTCAAAAAGTATTGCATGCAGACTGATGGACCTTAGTTGCATCAATGGTCCCCAATGAGAGGAAGACGCATGTGAAATTTGAAAGATCTATGATTAGTTTATAAATTACAGCAAAAAAAGAAAATGTAACGAAAATCAGAACAAAGGGAAATAACTCAAAAAGTATTGCATGCAGAGTGATGGACCTTGGTTACATCAATGGTCCTCAATGATTGGGCTAAAAATGTGACCTCCAGTGTGTTCATTGGGTTTTTCTAGTTTGACCTAGTGACCTATTTTTTAACCCCATGTGACCCACTTTCAAACTCGTCCAAGACTTTATCAAAACAATACTACCTATTAGGTTTCATGAAGATTCGGCCACAAATGTGACCTCTAGAGTTTTCACTGGGTTTTTCTACTATTTGACCTAGTTTTTGACCCCACATGACCCACTTTCAATCTCGTCCGATATTTTATTAAGACAATCATTCTGACCAAGTTTCATGAAGATTGGGCTAAAAATATTACCTCTAGAGTGTGTACAAGGTTTTCCTACTATTTGACCTAGTGACCTAGTTTTTAACCTCACGTGACCCACTTTCAAACTCGTCTGAGATTTTATCAAGATAATCATTCTGATAAAGTTTCATGAAGATTGGGCCAAAAATGTGACCTTTTGAGTGTTGACAAGGTTTTTCTACTATATGACCTAGTGACCTAGTTTTTGACTGCACATGACCCACTTTCAAACTCGTCTGAGATTTTATTAGGACAATCATTCTGACCAAGTTTCATGAAGATTGGGCTTAAAATGTGACCTCTAGTGTTCACAAGGTTTTCCTACTATTTGACCTGGTTTTTAACCCCACATGACCCACTTTCGACCTCGTCCTAGATTTTATCAAGACAATCATTCTGACCAAGTTTCATGAAGATTAGAACAAAATTGTAACCACTAAAGTGTTCACAAGCAAATTGTTGACGACACACGATGCACGCCAGACATTCAACTATCCCAAAAGCTCACCCTGAGCTTTGCTCAGGTGAACTAAAAATTAATTAGATTAATTATTCATATACAAGTATAAAAGCACATATATCTTCGGCTTTAGTAGAAACAAGACGGCCATGATGGCCCTGATATCGCTCACCAGACAATCAGAGGAGATTTTCACTTTACATTTTGAAGTTTTCACTTTACGTTTCTTTAGAAAACTGGTCACCCCTGGAACGGGGCCTCATTTGACCCCAGGGGTATAATTCATATAACTTTTGTAAAGGACTTCAAGATGATGCTATGTGCCAAATATGAAAGCTAAGAACAATATGTTTCCATATAAAACAAGGAAACCCTGGGGCATGGCCAATTTCGACCCAAAGGGCATAATTTCTATAACTTTTGTAGAAGACCTGAAGTTGATGCTATGTGCCAAATATGAAAGCTAAGAACCTTCCAGTTTCAAAGGATATATATTTTCAAAGTTTTCACTATATGTTTCTAAGAAAACTGCCCCCCCCCCCCCTGGGGCGGGCCAATTTTGACCCTAGTGGCATAATTTATACAACTTTAAAGAAGACCTCAAGATGATGCTAGGAAAAGATCTTCAATATTTTCACTATATGTTTCTATAGAAAACTGGCCAGCCCTGGGGAGGGCCACATTTGACCCCAGGGGCATAATTTATATAACTTTGGTAGAGAACCTGAACATAATGTTATATGCCAAATATGAAAGCTTGAAAACCTTCCAGTTTCAGAGGAGAAGATTTTCAAAGTTTCCATTATATGTTTTTATAGAAAAGTTTTTGTCAATGCCAAAGTTTTCCATGAAAAACCTTGTTAAAATATATTTCTAACTCCTACTTATGCAAGACTGAGAACCTGTCTGCAACTTTTCTGAGAGTGAGAGTAGGGAACCCAAAGTGGGCGATATTAATTTTTGCTTGCAAAATCGAGCTCTTTGATTGCGCATGGCATGCAGATTGCTTATTAAAAGGGTTATGTTAAAAACAAGGTTTTCATATTACAAATATATTACAAATATATACTCACACAATAAAGAAACTGTACATTTTTATATTTGGAATAAATTTTTTGTTACAAAGGTTAGAATTACAAATTTATCAACATTGATGATGAAAATAACCCTTCATCCATTGCACTTGTTTACCCGTATGCAAGTACTTAGACGCTTGACCAATAATCTTTAACTGTTATGCAATAATACAACATAGTTCACACTTGAATTTAAATCATTTTAAACATGCCATGGCTAAAAGAAAATGAACGAATCCATGCACTTATGCAACTCGCAGCCGGCGTCAGCATTGCTGATGTTGCTAGGTAATTTAACTGCCATAGACACATGATAACAATCTCCAACAATATTACCTTCAGCGTGAGAGCGTTAAAGATTGACCTCAATCAAGTAGGCCGAAGCTTACTACGGCACGTCAATATATTTGACCGTAACCCACCTACCTGATCGCATTAAAACCGCCATGAGCACTTCATGAGATCTCAGCATATGTAGAGATACGATTCTGATCGACTGCAGCCTAATGCTAACCCAATCAGGGTTAGGAGACCTTACATTGGCCAGATTCTCAATAACACATATCGTGCGCTCAGATGAGTCTGGACCTAACGTCATCTCTGTTGGAACCATGCCATATGGTCTAGGGTACTCTTTAGCGATGAGTCGCGATATAACCTTAGCAATAAAAATGGTAGAGTTCGGGTATTTAAACGTAAAGGGGAACATTTTGCCCAAGATCATTTTGGAGGGGGTAGTGTAATAGTCTGTGAAGGAAAATGGGCAGCAGAAAAACAGACCTAGTTATTTCTGGCAATTTAAATGCCCAAGGCTCTACCAACCAAGTGTTACGCCCTATTGCAGTTCCTTTTTTTGCAACAGAACCCTGGCTGTTTGATGCAGGATTATGGTAGGCCGCATACGGCTGTGCTTACAAGAAATTATCTTGCTAGGCATATCTTAAACATTTTGCGTTGGACGGCTTGCCTCCGGACATGAATCCCATTGAACATTTATGACTTGTCAACAGTTTTAGTGCATGAATAGAACCATATTCCCGCTGACGTCACAAGACGTTACGTAAGGTCAATGCGGTCGAGGATACTAACGTTGATCCATAGCCGAGGAGGCCATAACAGATACTGATATTTTGTCACGGAACTTGACACATATTCGACAGCAAAATGACAATTACAAAACACTTCAACTTTTGCTTTTCACACAATCTTCATTCAAACACAAAATTGTGATCGGCAAATTATTAAATCACAATTAAAAATACACCATCGTGTAGCCAATACATCTTTGCGCATTTTGATACCAAATTTGTCTATGGTTTGTACTTATAAGTAAAACAAAAGTCCCTCAAACCAAATGTACAGTTTCTTTATGGTGTTATTGTTATCACAACTCCATTATTTTCATCATCATTACATTCCAACTTTAAATCATAAGGAATATATTTACCATGGGAAACAGTGCACACCCTCATCAAATGTTATACATGTATATCATTATACATTGTATTGTGGCCAATATCGCTGGTCTGGACCGATTTTTCTGAGACTGGTTCATACGACCAGTGCAATTTATACAAGAGCTGTAACAGGACAACATGCTCGACTATTCTCAGAATTGTTAGTGTAAAAATGCTTCAGCTTGATAGTGGACTAAAATAGTGTCTAATGATACTATATAAGCAAGTACTCCAAGTCTCAGTAAAAGATCTTTAATAGTATTCAGGATGTAGGATCTCTTTGAACTCTATAATGAAAAAAGGGCAATAACTTGTGTTAAAATGCTTGACATGCCTACAGATGAAGCATGTGATGTTGAACAAGTGTTCCAAGTTTCAAATCTTTATCTCAAAGGGTTATGTAAATAAGTGGACTTTAACAAAAACCGTAACCAATCAAGATGTGTTTGTGAAACACTATGCCCCCTAGATATGATATTTGACCCTAAAGGATGACCTTCATCTTGACATGTCACCTCTCAAACTGTGCAGCTTCATGGAGTGCACATGCATACCACATATCAAGTCTGTATCTCTACTGGTTCAAAAGTTATGGCCAATGTTAAAGTTGGTGACCTTTGACCATGAAGGATGACCTTGACCTTGACATGTTACCCCTCAAACTGTGCAGCAAAATAAGAAACACACGTATACCAACTATCAAGTCTGTATCTCTACTGGTTCAAAAGTTATGGCCAATGTTCAAGTTGGTGACCTTTGACCCTGAAAGATGACCTTGACCTTGTAATGTCACCTCCCAAAATGTGCAGCTTCATGAGATACACATGCATACCAAATATCAAGACTTTATCTCTATTGGTTCAAAAGTTATGGCCAATTTAAAGTTAATGACCTTTGACCCTGAAGGATGACCTTGACATGTCACCCCTCAAAATGTGCGGCTTTATGAGATACATATGCATGCCAAATATCAAGTCTCTATCTGTACTTGCTCAAAAGTTATGACCAATGTTAAATTCGGTGATTTGACCCATGTGTTTGACCTCTGACCTTTAAAGATGACCTTGACCTTGACATGTCACCCCTCAAAATGTGCAGCTTTATGAGATACATATGCATGCCAAATATCAAGTCACTAGCTGTACTGGCTCAAAAGTTATGACCAATGTTAAAGTTACAGATAAAGAAACGGACAATTTGACCTTTGACCCTGAAGGATGACCTTGACCTTGACATGTCACCCTCCAAATGTGCAGCTTCATGAGATACACACACATGCCAAATATCAAGTCTCTATCTCTACTGGTCCAAAAGTTATAGCAAATGTTAAAGTCGGTGATTTGACCCATATATTTGACCTCTGACCTTGAAGGATGACCTTGACCTTGACATGTCACCCCTCAAAATGTGCGGCTTTACGAGATACATATGCATGCCAAATATCAAGTCTATCTGTACTGGCTCAAAAGTTATGACCAATGTTAAAGTTGCGTTTAAGTTACAGACAAAAAACAGACAATTTGACCTTTGACCCTGAAGGATGACCTTGACCTTGACAAGCATGCCAAATATCAAGTCTCTATCTCTACTGGTCCAAAAGTTATGGCCAATGTTAAAGTCTGTGATTTGACCCATATATTTGACCTTTGACCTTGAAGGATGACCTTGACCTTGACATGTCACCCCTCAAAATGTGCGGCTATATGAGATACATATGCATGCCAAATATCAAGTCTCTATCTGTACTTGCTCAAAAGTTATGACCAATGTTAAATTCGGTGATTTGACCCATGTGTTTGACCTCTGACCTTTAAAGATGACCTTGACCTTGACATGTCACCCCTCAAAATGTGCAGCTTTATGAGATACATATGCATGCCAAATATCAAGTCACTAGCTGTACTGGCTCAAAAGTTATGACCAATGTTAAAGTTACAGATAAAGAAACGGACAATTTGACCTTTGACCCTGAAGGATGACCTTGACCTTGACATGTCACCCTCCAAATGTGCAGCTTCATGAGATACACACACATGCCAAATATCAAGTCTCTATCTCTACTGGTCCAAAAGTTATAGCAAATGTTAAAGTCGGTGATTTGACCCATATATTTGACCTCTGACCTTGAAGGATGACCTTGACCTTGACATGTCACCCCTCAAAATGTGCGGCTTTACGAGATACATATGCATGCCAAATATCAAGTCTATCTGTACTGGCTCAAAAGTTATGACCAATGTTAAAGTTGCGTTTAAGTTACAGACAAAAAACAGACAATTTGACCTTTGACCCTGAAGGATGACCTTGACCTTGACAAGCATGCCAAATATCAAGTCTCTATCTCTACTGGTCCAAAAGTTATGGCCAATGTTAAAGTCTGTGATTTGACCCATATATTTGACCTTTGACCTTGAAGGATGACCTTGACCTTGACATGTCACCCCTCAAAATGTGCGGCTATATGAGATACATATACATACCAAATATCAAGTCTCTATCTGTACTGGCTCAAAAGTTATGACCAATGTTAAAGTTGCTGACAAACAGACAAACAGACAGGGCAAAAACAATATGCCCCCCAGATCAGATCTGGGGGGCATAAAAATATAAGTTTAAAGGGCCATAATTCTGTCAAAATGCTTGACAGAGTTATGTACTCTTGCCTACAGATGAAGATTGTGGTGGTGTTCCAAGTTTCAAAGCTTTATTCCAAAGGTTAGAGGCAACAAGTGGACTTTAACAAAAACCTTAACCACGTGGACGCTGGGGCGTGTAGGATAGCTCCACTATTCTTTGAATAGTCAAGCTAAAAATTCATAGAATTAATGTTTATGAATAATTATATCATTATTCTTACATGAATTTTCATGAAATAAATGGTTAATCAAACCTGCTATAGGTACTTTGTCTGGGTCAAGGTCATCCACCACAGGTACTTTGTCTGGGTCAAGGTCATCCACCACATATTGGCATTTGAGGCTTGTTACAACTTCTCTGCTGCACTGATGTAAAAGGGTTTCGGTCATTTCCACGCCAGGTTTTGGAGCAAACATGCTGGCAAAATGCACAATATTCTCAAGAACTTCCACCACCCGGTCCTCAAGAAGATACTGAATCTGCTGGTAAATGTGACTGTTCCTTGGATCCAGTTTAACAGACTGCGTGTCGTAGCTGGCTCCTAGCAAGTCTTGGAATGAGTAGTTGGTCTTTGTGCCATTGTCATAGATAATAACATTCTCTCTTATTGGAAATTTTTCAACAATTCCCTGTAATTCCTGAAGATGAAGAGTATATAATATGTTAACCCCATAATCTTAACACCAGCTAATTCAATCTTTGATGAAGTTCAGCAACACCTTTCAGTGAGTTTTGAAGCTGGATATCATTGATCAAAATGAAATACAATTGAATTTCGATATCTCAAACTCAGATACCTTGATCATCAGGATAACTCAAAGTATAAGTTCGGTCCTTCAAACCAATAACATACAGAATTTTCTGAAATATATCACTGCGCATATCTAAAAACATATGTGACAGATAAATGCAGGTCGAAAGTAATGCTGAAGATACTTTAGATCTGCATTACGCTGTGCACTTGAGGTGTTGTTTAGATTGGAAATCGTATGACTCGAACCTCTGTTAACTCATTGTATGGTTCCTTGAGATATTTAACCCTTCTCTTGCTGAATTTTAAAATACACTTCTCCTTCTTTACCCATGCCCTGTTGTATAATTACATATATCTTCACTGTGTACACATATTTCGCTGTGCAATCGCTGCTGTAGAGTGCACTGATTGCACAATCAATTTGTAAAAAGTGCAAACCCTGATGAGACAGCTCCTGCAGGAGCTGTCTCATCTGGGTCTTCACTATTTACAGGTACGTATATTAACGTGAATAGCAAGCGAAGGGTTAAGTTCAACTGTATTACAAGAAATGAAAACATTTCTTGCCAATAAACTAAGATAAAACAATTGCATGGCATGCAGTATTACCCCTTTCCCTGTTCAATACTGATCGAAGAAATAATGACATGAATATTAATTTATAGCAGTATTCTTGTAATGGCAAACATACACAAGACATGCTGATGTTGGTAGAAACTGTAGAATCAGATCTATATTATTTCATAAGCAAACAGAGCAGACCCTTATCAGACAGCTCTTATAGGAACAATCCTATCTGGATCTACTGTTTGCAAACGTGTGAAAATGTGTTTATATGAGGGAAAGGGTTAACGATTTGAATAAAGGAAACAAATGTATTTACACATGCAAACAGTGCCTACGAAAGATAACAGGGCTTCAAGAGAAGCCCCCTGGGTCCATGCTTATAAAACTTTTAGTTGAGTCCGAGTTCGTTCTCAAGTTTTTGATTGGTCAAATTTGCCAACGGCTCAAATCTGACCAATCAAAAGCTTGAGAACTCAAATCTTACCAATTAAAAGATTGAGAATGAACTCAGACTCAACTAAAAGTTTTATAAGCATGGACCCTGATCAGAGTCTGCAATATTTATCATTCGAAATCCTCTGGCAAATTTAAACCCTTCAAACTGAATAGAATCTATCGTTAAATAGTTTAAATTTTAAGAATTCAAAGGGTTTACTGATGAAGAGTCAAAACTAATGCTGATAAAAAATCATACAATACTCACCCCATTGCCAACAAACCCACATATATACCTCCCCAAACATGAATACACATATATCACTCCAAACATAAAACACACATATTATGTAAGAAATAATGGCATCATGAATACTAATTAGATTAATTATTATAATAACAAATGAACACAGGAGGTTTTGGCCTTGGTAAGAAACTGTAGAATCACATCTATGTTATATCATAAGCAAACAGAATACACCCTGATCAAATGCCTCCTATGGAAGCCGTCCTATCGGGGCCTACTCTGTTTGTAAAAGTGTACAAAAGCGTATTTATGGAGTAAAGGGTTAAGTTTAGCACTATATTGATTGAATCCTTTGAATGCAGGATAGATAGATAGATAGATCTCTTATTTCCATTGCTGTCCTTTTAAAGGATAAAGCATAAAACATTTGCAAACAGTGTAGTCCCAAATCAGAGGGATCTTAGAGGATCCCTCTGGTCAGGGTCAGCACTGCTTGTCATTCAAATCCTCTCACAAAGCATATATGTTCTGCTCATTATTGGAATATGGACTATTCCAGAATTGTCCTGTGCGTTTAAGGAATTCCAATAATGTCCAGCCATCCTAGAATTGCGCTGCGCGATTTTTGAATCGTACAGGGTAAAATTACATTACACAATGTGTGATTATCACGGAAATCATACGTTTCTGTGTGTCGTTATAATTACCTTATTATTTATGATTAATTGGCGAAAAACAAAACCCTCAAACTCCAATGATTTGTAACAAATTATCAAATTTATTTAGGTGATAAATAAAATAGACTATGATTGATAATCTATAAATGCATGTCCACTAATCCAAAAATTCGCATCAGGAATTCCAATACTGTCCACCATTATTGGAATTCCTAAAATTCCTAAAATGCGCAGGGACAATTCTGGAATTGTCCATATTCCAACAATGCACAGAACATATACAGTGCTCCCTCTCTACAACGAAACCCTTTGGGATACGAATATTGTATGTGTTGTTTAGAGGGAGTTGTTATAGGGAGGGGAAATCAAACATAATTAGCTTGTTTGCAGATCCGCAGATCAGGTGTATTTCGAGAACTAAAACCGTTATGCCTCAATCAAACCCTATGTTGTGACCACTCTTTAGAATCGTCACAAAGTGACGATTCTAAAGAGTGGTCACAACATAGGGTTTGATAGAGGCATAAAGAAAATACGATGGAAAAAATTGTTTCTGGAGCCTTGTTGTTTCGGAAACAATGACATGCGTTGTTGTAAGGAGGGAATCGTTATTGAGAGGGCCGTTGTAGGGAGGGAGCACTGTACATCCTTTCATACTGAGCAGGTTCTATCATTAAACATTTAAAGAGTTAAATAAGACTAACATACATGTAGTAGCAAATCGACTAGTGTAGTCTCTGATCAAATGGCTCTTTTTATGAGTCCTCTGATCTGGATCGGCACTATTTGCAGTTTATCTGTCCAAATTATAAGGGTAATTTAGCATATACAAAGCATTAACCTCAGCAAAAGGGGATTCCACTGGATAAATGACTAAATGGGGATGAAACTTTGTTTCTGCTTCCATGTCTTTCAAAAAAGTTGACCACAATACAGTTTCTGATTCCATCTCCTTTGTCTCCTTCACAATTCCTTGCTCTGTCACTGCTGAATATTTAACATGGAGGTCTAAGGTAAGATCTATCGGGACATTCTGGGGCACAGACACTGCCACCTCCCTCTTCAGCCAGGCTGTGGGCTCTACAATTGCCATAAGTTTCACTTTTCCTTGGGAGATACATGTTGCAAGACTGCCTTGGGCTGAAATATAAACAAGAGGGTCATGATGGCCCTGATATCGCTCACTAGACAATCAGGACAAATTTTTCAAGGTTTTCACTCTATGTTTCTATAGAAAGCTGGCCATCATTTGACCCTAGGGGCATAATTTATATTACCTTTGTAGAGGACTTCAAGATGATACTATGTGCCAAATATGAAAGCTGATAGCCTTCAATTTTCAGGAGAAGAGTTTCAAAGTTTTCACAATATGTATACATATATATACCGTAGATATAAAACATGGTCAATTTTGACCCCAGGGGCATATTTTGTATAACTTTTGTAGAAGACCTAAAGTTTATGCTATGTGCTAAATATGAAAGCTAAGAACCTTCCAGTTTCAGAGGAGATGATTTTCAAAGTTTTTCACTACATTGTACATGTATATGTTTCTATAGAAAACTGGCCACCCCTGGGACGGGGCCAAATTTGACCCCAGGGGTATAATTATACAATCTTTGTGTAGGACCTCAACATGATGTTACACTGTATGTGCCTAATATGAAAACAGAGAACCTTCCAGTTTCAAAGGAGAAGATTTTCAAAGTTTTCACTATATATTTCTATACACAAGAGGGCCATGTTGGCCGATATCGCTCACCGGACATCAAAGGAGAAGATTTTCAAAGTTTTCACTATGATTCTATACAAAACTGGCCAACCTTGTGGTGGGGCCTCATTTGACCCCAGGGGCATAATCTATTTAACTTTTGTAGAGGACTTCAAGATGAAGCTATGTGCTAAATATGAAAGCTGAGACCGGCACCCTACCAGTTTCAGAGGAGAAGATTTTCAAAGTTTTCACAACATGTTTCTTTACAAAACAAGGCACCAATGGGGGAGGAAAATGGTGTTGTTAACCATTTCCTCCATAAATATGCCTTTCTTCACCTTTGCAAACAGAGTAGACCCAGATCAGACGGCTGATCAGGGTCTGCTCTGTTTGCTTTTGACATAATATAGATCTGATTTCAGTGTTTATTAGGACAACGTTTTTGCCAATTCATCATCACAATAGAAATTATGTTAATTAATATTCATGATGTCATTATCTCTTACATGAATATTCATGGACTAAATGGTTAAGAAAGGGTCATCCACTTTACTCCATATAATTACAACAAAATCATCGATGCAAAGCATCAAAAGGCGCATATTACTGAATAATAATAAAACCTATTTTATATCATATTAAAGTAATGTTAACAAAATTCTAAATGTTTTAGATCTACTCATGTGGCCTTGGTAACACAACAAACTTCTTCAGTTTCATCACAAAGGGTCCTTGAAACGGCAGCCATTTCAGTCCGGTGGCCCTAGTTATACAATAACCCTTTCAGTCTCACACTGGACCCCTGATCCCCTTTCAGGTTAAATATTCGTGTAAGAAATAATGACATCATGAATATTTATTAGCCCACTTTTTATAATAACATTAGCACACAGATATCCAACTTCTAATCAGAACAGTTTCTTAAGTTCACAGCTTATTTCATGTCTAAAGTAATGCTGAAAACTCCTGTAGGATTTTTAGACATGGTAGTATTCATTTCATAACAACTCTGTACTGTATATCAATTCGGGAGATCAAAGTTCAGCTGTATACCTAAATGAAATGCCAAAGAGTAGCATATGTAACTGTAGCCTTGACACTTTGAACCTAGAGTTACTGGCCATCTCATCAAGATCCAAATTGCACGTACAGTCACAGTGAATTTATATGTAAGTGACATTATGACGATTAGTTAGTGGCATTTTCATAATGAAGTTTGGACACTGGAAGTTTTCACCATGTTAGAAACATTTTCATCAGATCTATATTAGTTCATAAGTAAATAATTACTGTAATTAACACACACTCTGCTATTATACTATACACTTGCCAGTTTGACGAAACCACTACCCATTTTGTTCATAAAGTCCAGTTTGACGAACCGGTAGTTTGACGAAACCACCATAATCCAACAGAGCAGATCCAGCAGGAGCCATCTATTTGGTTTTACCCTGTTTGCAAAGGTGTATCTATGAAGTAACAGGTTATGCCTGGGTCTTAAATCATTAATAACTCGCAGTTCTACATTCAATTACATTAATACTTAAGAGCTCCTTTCGCGGGATTTACTGTGGTGAAATAAGCAAGTACATTTTGTAATCCGTTTTGCCTGTAAACGCCATCAATATATTAATGATGTGTTCATATATTCAGGCTTATATCAGTATATTAATGCCAAATGTGTTTAAAATGTATGTCCATATCATTTATAATAACTAATAAATAGCTGTTATTAATTTTTAATCCTCATTTCGCCTCATTTTGCCTCCTTTTGCCGAATTCCTTCTTATGTCTATTAGTCGTACCCGGTTTCGCAACATCTTAGACATTTCCTCGGCGGTTATCCTTAATGATTTTTCCCTTGCAGTATTGCATTTTGTATTAGCCCTGACCATAGGAGAAATAATTTTCTTATATTTTCATTTCCAAAATACAAACAATTATACAGTGGCAACAAATATGTCGACCTGTTTCCAACTGTATATAGAATTTTATCATTCCAAACATACTATTTTACACTCAAAAACCACAAATTACAATTCCACCATATTGGAGTTAGTCTTGATAAATCAGCCCTCCTACCAATGAATTTCCACGGAAAGGGTTCCATATAGACTAATGCCCCATGCCAGTAAGCCACAGAACTCCAAGATCCAAAGTCTACTACATAGTGAATACACCTGTCTGCAGTATACGGCTTGACCTAATTATCCTTGACCAGCAAAGGATCTGATTGAAACAGTAGGCTGCTATAGAAAACTGGTCACCCCTGGGGTAGGGCCAATTTTGACCCAAGGGGCATAATTCATTGTCGCCCCTCGCTTAAGAGGGGCGACTGTATGGGCTTATGAATATTTTCCCTCATGCTAGGAGCAGTCATTTCTGTAATGTTGGGGAAATGAAAGTTTACTTGATTAGGCAATACAGATTGCATATACTGATCGATTAAGGGTATGAACTAGAGGTTTGTTTTTGTAACAAAAACAGATGTCTCCCCCCCCCACCACATCCTCTTTCCAATACACAAGTGTAATGTCTGTAACTCCAAACTTATCAAGGTCTAATTTAAAGTCATCAGGGGCAATAACTCCAACGTTATCTGGGGGAGACAATAAGAAAACCCAGGTACACAACAACACATGCTGGTCAACATTCCTGTGAAGTTTGGTGTGTCTAGTACTAGTGGTTTCAGAAATACATGTGGCACACAGTAAAGTTGCTCTTATTTTAAGTCATAAGGGGCAGTAACTCCAGTTATCAGGAGGGGACAATTAAAACAAGAGGGCCATGATGGCCCTTAATCGCTCACCTGTTCATAACAGATAAATGATTTCAATGACAGATTACATAATTTGAAAAATCTTGGTAGAAAACCATTAGATGATGCTACATACTAAATATAAAGAGTCTAGACCTTACAGATTTGGAGGAGAAGATATTTTAAAGATTTTCCTATGAAAAACTGTTAAGCCCCAGGGCGGGGCCATTTTTGACCCGGGTTTCATAATTTGAAACTCTTGGTAGAGGACTATTAGATAATGCAACATACCAAATATCTAAGGTCTATTCCTTACAAGTTCAGAGAAGACTTTTAAAGATTTTTAAGAGAAGAAGTTTTTTTAAAACTTTCCTATGAAAAACTGATATGCCCCTGGGCGGGGCCATTTTCAACCCAGGGGACATAATTTGAACAATCTTGGTAGAAAACTATTAGATAGTGCTACATACCAAATATTAAAGGTCTCTGCCTTACAGTTTTGGAGAAGTGCTACATACCAAATATTAAAGGTCTCTGCCTTACAGTTTTGGAGAAGAAGATTCTTAAAGCTTTTCATATGAAAAACTGATAAGCCCCAGGGCAGGGCCATTTTTGACCTGGGGGAAATAATTTGAATAATCTTGGTAGAAACCCATTAGATGATGCTACATACCAAATATCAAGGGCCTAGACCTTACAGTTCTGGAGGAGAAGATTTTTAAAGATTTTCCTATGAAAAACTTATAAGCCCTTGGGCGGGGCCATTTTTGGTCCGGGGATCATAACTTGATTAATTTTGGTAGAGGACCATTAAATAATGCTACATACCAAATATCAAAGGTCTATACCTTATAATTTTAGAGAAGAATATTTTTAAAGATTTTCCTATGAAAAACTGATAAGCCAAGGGGCAAGGTCATTTTTGTCCTGGGGGTCATAATTTGAACAATCTTAGTAGAGGACCATTAGATGATGCTACATACCAAATACTAAAGGTCTATTCCTTACAGTTTCAGAGAAGAAGATTTTTAAAGATTTTCCTATGAAAAACTGATAAGCCCCGGGCGGGGTCATTTATGGCCCAGGGGTCATAATTTGAACAATCGTAGTAGAGGACCATTACATCATGCTACATATCAAATATCAAAGCTGTTGGCTTTGTAGTTCCAAAGAAGAAGATATTTAACTATATTGTTGACGCCCGCATGTACGCACGACGCACATATGCACGACGCCGGACATAGGATCATCCCAATAGCTCACCTTGGCACTTTGTGCCAGATGAGCTAAAAACCCAGGTGCACAACTCATGCTGGTCAACATTCCTGTGAAGTTTGATGACTCTAGCCCTGCTGGTTTCAGAGATATGTGTAGCACTTCAACCAGACCTCGAGCAAGTCACTGTCCTTGACTCAGTGAAGCTCGAGCTATTAAAGATTGACTGTAGTGTATACAGCTCAACAGATAGTGTAATTGGTTGGACGTAGACAGTCACATACTCAGTTGAACATAGTGTAGTCAGTAGGGCTGACTATTGGGGCCAGTTTTGACTACTGCAATACTATTGCTATTGCTGAAAACTATTGGGATACTATTGCTATTGCTGGAAACTATTGCAATAGTTATTGCCAAGATTTGAAAACTTGTAAATGCAAATTTGCACAGTGAAAGATATAACTTTGCTGTAAATATTTACAAAAATGTTTGTGGAAATGATTTAAAATTAATTGGGCAGAAACAGATTAATAAAATAAAAGTCTGAAGTACTAGTATTTCCAAATACTCGCTTTGCCACTTGTATTTTACCGCTTTTGTTTTTAACAAACTCGATCCCCACGATGGTGGACGTTGAAAACACAACGGTTTGACTAAAATGTGAGCATTAATAGGTGTAATACTACAAATATTACAAAACCATTTTTGTACATACTAGTTATACTTATCTTTAGGAGATTGTAATGAATTTGATATTCTTAAAACAAGAGGATCAGAATGGCCCTGACATCGCTCACAATGCACGCTGACGGAAGACAGACATCTGGCGATCACAATAGCTCACCCTGAGCACTTTGTGCTCTGGTGAGTTTAAAAAAACAGTAGATATACTTTTTGTCACTTTAACATATATGAAAGTAACTGCCCCGCATTGACTGCAGTCACTTGCACTCTACCTAGGGGTTGAATCTATCCAAGCTCTAGTTTTATACATAGTCCATGAAAAGGGGAAAGTACTCTTTAACGATATTTAAGTTTTCAGAATAGAATGCTAGGATAAAGACTCATTGCTGGTTTATTACTTTGAGTTTGCCAGTTATATGAAAGAACGATCGAAACTACCAATAGTCAATGCAACTATCGCAATAGTCTATCATCAATTGGAAATAACTATCGATAGTGTAACTGGGATAGAGAACTATCACGATAGTTTGATGTATTGTTACACCCCTAGTAGTCAGTTGAACATTGATAGTGTAGTCAGCTGAAAAGGTGGTGTAGTCAGTCAAACATATATAGTGTAGTCAGTTGAACATATTGTAGTCAGTTGCAAATAGTGTTGTCAGTTGAACATAGTGTAGTAGTCAGTTGAACATATATAGTGTCGGTGTTCAATCTAGCTTGAACTCAATGGGGGCCCTCAGGGCCCATGAGGCCATCTTATAGGGGGTCATCCATATAAATTAGGGGCCAAAGGTAAAGACAGGCAAACATGTAACATAAACATTATTTACCAATTTATTGAATTCAAGACATTTGTCTTAGTCTAATGGTCAAAACGACTTGGGTCCAAAACGACTCGACGTCGGGTGACGTTTGTGTGTGGCGCTACCTTTATGCCTGTTTTTCTCTCATTATTTTACCGATGTCAGACTTGAAGACAATCTCTGATTCTCATTTGATAAAGACTGTACATAATCATTAATGACTGGAACAATCTATGAACTTGATAAAAACTGCCCAGTATTTTTTTAAACGTTCATCACAAAACCAGTTGACTGAAACTTCCTTGCACCTTTTTGAATCGATGTCAACATTTCTCGACGGTTTTTTATTTGAATTATTACAATGAGAAGTGTCACTTGTGATCATGGATGAATTTTTATTTGCCTCTGTTTCACTGACTTCAGTATTTAGATGAAGGGGCAGAAAAAGAGTCTGAAATTCTAACATCTTTTCGATGCTATTATATTTAGTAACAAAGTTGAGTCCATGCCAACACAGAATGGTTATTGAATTTTACTACTGGACACGCTGATGCAGCAAAATAGGTTGTGTGTCAGACTATGTGTATGCATTTAGATACGAAAAGGACAACAAGAAACGCAAAGAACCAACAAGACTGAAAAAAGGAAATTGATTTTTGAAATGCGCCCGTCAGGCCCACAATCGTATTAATTATGCACCATTTGGTAAACAAGAGGGTCATGATGGCCCTAAATCGCTCACCTGGCTACTATAGACTTATGCAAATATTGTATTTCTGTGCAAAAATTAGTCAGCTTCAGATTTGGGCCAATATGAAACCAAGGGCCATAATTTTAGGCCTGTAGGTTAAAATTTGAACAATCTGGATAAAGGAACATTAGATGATGCTTCATATAAATTTCAAAGGTCTATGCCTTACAATCTCACAGAAGGAGATTTTTAAAGATTTTCCTATGAAAAACTGAAAAGCCAGGGGTGGAACAATTTTGGTCCAGGGGTCATAATTTTAACAATCTTGGTATAAAACCATTAGATGATACTGCATACCAAATTTCAAAGGTTTAGGCCTTACAGTTTTGGAGAATAAGATTTTAAAAGATTTACCTATAACAAGAGGGCCATGAGGCCCTGAAGTGCTCACCTGAGATAACCCCAGGGGCGGGGCCATTTTTGACCACAAGAAATCATGTTTACAACCTTGGTAGAGAACCATAAGGCAAAGCAGTATGCCATTAATTAAAGGTCTAACCCTTATGGTTTCAGAGAAAAATAATATTTTATATTTTTCCCATGAAAAACTGATAAGCCCTGAGGCAGGGCCAAGTTTCGCCCAGTGGTCAGGGTCATAAGTTAAACATTCTTGGCAGAGAACCACAAGCCACAGCTACATATTTGTAGAGGACCATTAGATCATGTTACATACCAAATATCAATGGTGTAGGCCTTAAAGTTTCAGTAGATTTTTAAAGATTTTCCAATGAAAAACTG
Source organism: Azorinus chamasolen (assembly GCA_963576725.1). NCBI lineage: Eukaryota > Metazoa > Mollusca > Bivalvia > Cardiida > Solecurtidae > Azorinus > Azorinus chamasolen. The sequence goes on along the minus strand of OY755240.1, from coordinate 64,911,695 downwards.
ATAAGCCCTTGGACAGGGCCATTTTTGGACCAGGGTCATAATTTGAACAATATTTGTAGAGGACCATAAGATCATGCTACATACCAAATATCAAAGGTCTAGGCCTTACAGTTTCAGAGAAGAAGATTTTTAAAGATTTTCCTATGAAAAACCGATAAGCCCTTGGGCGGGGCAATTTTTGGCCCGGGGGTCATAATTTGAACAATCTTTGTAGAGGACCATAAGATCATGCTACATACCAAATATCAAAGGTCTAGGCCGTATAGTTTGAGAGAAGAAGATTTTTAAAGATTTTTCGTATGAAAAACCGATAAGCCCTTGGGCGGGGCAATTTTTGGCCCAGGGTCATAATTTGAACAATACTTGTAGAGGACCATAAGATCATGCTATATACCAAATATCAAAGGTCTAGGCCTTACAGTTTCAGAGAAGAAGATTTTTAAAGATTTTCCTATGAAAAATTCCATATTACCATATATGGAAACAAGATGTGTTTGTGAAACACTATGCCCCCTCATATATTTGACCTCTGACTTTGAAGGATAACCTTGACCTTGACATGTCACCCCTCAAAATGTGCAGCCTCATGAGATACACAAGCATGCCAAATATCAAGTCTCTATCTCTACTGGTCCAAAAGTTATGGCCAATGTTAAAGTTGGCGATTTGACCCATATATTTGACCTCTGACCTTGAAGGATGACCTTGACCTTGACACAGCACCCCTCAAAATGTGCAGCTTTCTGAGATACATATGTATGCTAAATATCAAGTCTCTATCTATACTGGCTCAAAAGATATGACCAATGTTAAAGTTGCTGACAAACAAACAGACAAACAGACAAACGGACAAACAGACAGACAGATAGACAGGGCAAAAACAATATGCCCCCGACTATCGTCAATGGGGGCATAAAAATGACCCAGCCCTCTGGCGGCCATGTTTTTTGCCGGATCAAAATTCTTTTAACAACTTTTAAAGTCTATCAACTGAGAAACATTTTGGTGAAAACTATATTCAAATCAGACTAGTCAATCTGGAGAAGAAGATTTTTCTAGATATTGCGTACAGTTGCTATGGCAACAAGACCGATGGCCCAACCCACTATCTTTTAACAACTTTTGAAGCACCCACCCACAGTATGTATCTGACCAAGATTGGTTACAATTGGGCAGTTGGTTTCAGAGAAGAAGTCGTTTGAAATTGTTGACGGACAGACAGAAAGACAGACTGACAGACGGACGACGGACACAGGGGTATCACAATAGCTCACCTTGAGCACTTTGTGCTCTGGTGAGCTAAAAAACTGATAAGCCATGGGTTGGGGCCACTTTTGGCCCTGGGTTTATAATTTGAACAATCTTGGTAGAAAATCATTAGATGATGCTACATACTAAATATCAAAGCTCTAGGTCTTACGGTTTCAGAGAAGAAGATTTTTAAAGATTTTCCTATGAAAACTGATAAGCCCCGGGGTGGGGCCATTTTTGGTCCGGGGTCATAATTTGAACAGTCTTTGTAGAGGACCATTAGATGATGCTCCATACCAAAAATCAAAGGTCAAAGGTCTAGGCCTTACGGTTTCAAGGAAGAAGATTTTTAAAGATTTTCCTATGAAAAACTGATAAGCCCCGGGGCGGAGCCATTTTTGGTCCGGGGTTCATAATTTGAAAATCTTTGTTAAGGACCATTAGATGATGCTACATACCAAATATCAGAGATCTAGGCCTTACGGTTTAAGAGAAGAAGATTTTTAAAGATTTTCCTATGAAAAACTGATACGCCCCAGGGCGGGGCCATTTTTGGTCCGGGGGTCATAATTTGAACAATCTCTGTAGAAAACCATTAAATGATGCTACATACCAAATATCAAAGGTCTAGGCCTTACGGTTTCAGAGAAGAAGATTTTTAAAGAGTTTTCTATGAAAAATTGATAAGCCCCTGGGTGCGGCCCATTTTTGGTCCGGGGTCATAATTTGAACAATCTTTGTAAAGTTTTAGGACCATTAGATAATGCTACATACCAAATATCAAAGCTCTAGGCCTTATGGTTTCAGAGGAGAAGATTTTTAAAGATTTACCTATGAAAAACTGATAAGCCCTTGGGCGGAGCCATTTTTGATCCGGGTGTCATAATTTGAACAATCTTTGTAGAGGACCATTAGATGATGCTACATACCAAATATCAAAGCTCTAGGCTTTGTGGTTTCAGAGAAGAAGATGTTTAAGTAAATTGTTGATGACGCACAGTGCACATATGCACAACGCATGATGACAGACGCAGGAGACGCCCCCCTCACAATAAAAAGGAGGCCAATCCTGCAATGGCACAGTCTAGATTGAACACTGTAGTGTAGTAAAAGTACAAAAATGAGTCATGCAGGAAATACCACATACAGAACAAACACTCGCCCGAACAGCAACACAAGGAAACAGCAAATGTACATGGGTAGAAAAAACAACAAGAGACGCACAAAGACAAAACAAACATACAATAGGAGGAAGATGGAAGTACCGCCTTGGAACGGTCAGTGACAAAAGTCACCGGGGGTTTAAACCGGTTTATGGGCGCCCAACCTCACCCTTATTCCATCCCCATCCTAAAAGACAAACAGTGTACATAAACGTATCCCCTCTCCGACTAATCTACAACAACCGCGACAGCAAATACAGTGGTAAAGTGCATGTATAACAAAAAAGCATTTAATTGAACATACTGTATCCACCTATCGCTAGTGTACTCAATGATTGAGCTGCAAACAGAGTAACTGTAGAAAAGTAATAAAGGGTACGACAAAAATGAAATAGTACAGATATCCGACGTTCTCCTTCCATTTCTGGATTTAAGAGGTCGCCTTCATAGAGTACTAACATAGTGTAGTAAGTTGAACACAGTGTTGTCAGTTGAACACAGATAGTGTAGACAGCTGTACATAGATAGTGTAGTTAGTTGAACATCGATTGTAGTAAGCTGAACATAGAAAGTGTTGTCAGTTGAACATAGTGTAGTCAGTTGAACATAGAAAACCTGGCTTACCTATAAGCCTCTCCAGTCTGGTAACAATGTCTTGCAGTCTGCTGAGGAGAAATTCAAACCTAGGATAGGCACCTGAAGGGATCTTGTATCTGACTGTGGCAGGGCCAACTCCTCTGGCCATGGCAGAAACTGTAGAATTATATCTTAGCAATCATATATCTACTCTTTTTGCAAAGGCATAGAATGTGTTTTTATGGAATAAAGGAATAAAGAGTTAACCCTTCGCTTGCTGAATTTTAAAATGTATTTCTTCTTCTTTACCCATGCCCTGTGGTATAATTACATATATCTTCACTGTCTACAATTATTTCTCTGTGCCACCACTGCTGTGGAGTGCACTGGTTGCACAATCAATTTGTAAATAGTGCAGACCCTGATGAGACAGCTCCTGCAGGAGCTGTCTCATCTGGGTCTTCACTATTTACAGGTAGGTATATTGACGTGAACAGCAAGCGAAGGGTTAATAAACACAAGAAAACCTAATCTGCAAAATTCAACATCCTTACTTAGATCAAAATTAATAATTTGATTGTCAAGTACTATTCTTTTTTAATATTGAGATTTTAAATATAGATATTTGACAACTAATGTTGACAAAAAATAACACAGTTATGCAGAATAAACGAGACATACACCAATTACCCTAAAAACAGTTGAACTCTGATATAAATCTCAAACTTCAAGGGACCATACAAATTACTTAGAGATAACAGAGGTTCGAGTTATCCAATTTTTAATCTAAACAATTTATCAAGTTCACAGCTTAATGCAGGTTGAAAGTAATACTTTCTACCTGTATTATTTATTATGCTGTGACATGTGTTTCTAGATATTTTTACCACTTTGTACTGTAAATTTCAAAAGGACTGAAATTTAACTTTGAATTAACCCAAGGCTCGAGTGATCTGAATTTGAGATATCGCAGTTCACCTGTATTTGGCCAACTAAGCATGTATTTTTGCTTTTTTTAACCCTTTCCTCCATTGTGATAAGTAGAGCATCTGCTCCTATAGGAGCAAATGCTCTATCCATCACAATGTTTTTAACTACAAAATGCTAAAATTTTACTTTTCTCTAGTAGATGCTCCATTCTGGTATATTCATTCAAAGAAGTTGGATCTAACAATAGCCTATGGAGGAAAGGGTTAATATCTCATAACCAGTGAAATAATACTGTTAGTATGAATTAATATCTACCTGAAAAACTTAAAATGCATTGTGAATCAATAATAGAGGGTTAATACACATTTATTCGGGCAATAAAATTCTTGCATTAACCATTTTTTCTGGTTTCATCTGTTCATTTAATTGTCCCAAATACAATCATATGTTATTTCTTTGACACTTCATTCGACTTATGCTGTTACCGGGCACTGTTAAAATGCTGTTGTACTCACGTCCACTGTTGATATTAAGCCCCCTAAAGGTATAATTAAAAGAGGTCAACAACAGCGTGTGAGCACGAGAATTGCTTTGTTAATACAGTAAAACCCCGATCTCTCGAACACCTTGGGGACCATAAATTTAAGTTTGAATTAAGGGTGGTTCGAAAGATCCGAGTCTCATATTCGTTTGGTAGCAAATGGTACAGAAATTGTTCGAACGTGAGTTTGAGAATAAATTATTTTCATGTCGAAAATAAATAAACAAACTTCTATAACAAAACTCGCTGTTTTTGCTGCCTTTGCAATACAATGAAAATACATATAGAATTTAAGAAGGAAGGAGTTTGGACCGCAGAATTAGTTCGAATTAAGGGTAGTGAACAAGTTTTCCGGGGTTCGAGAGTTCGGGGTTTTACTGTACATGGGTATCGGGACTACAACAGCATGTTTTATGCAATCCTGTAATTATTGTCTACTTCACCTCCTGTAATGTTTTGTTCTAGAGCAAAATATTACTGAGATATAGTGAAGACATACTGTCCATACGGAATACGTCAGGGAACCAATCACAATACCATCAACTAGAATATGACTGATATGGAACTAAAACACAATTTTGTCTGAAATTTTGGTGACTTACATTGGCGACATCAAAATTTTAACCCTATCCTTCATATAAATGCCTTTTTATGTATTTGCAAATAGAGTAGACACAGATCAGACAGCTCCTAAAGGTCCCATCTGATCAGGCTCTACTCTATTTGCTTTTGACATATATCTGATTCTACAGTTTTTGACAAGGCAAAATATTTCTTTGATAAGTTCACATTTTAAAAGTCAAGCTAATAAATATTCATGATTTCATTATATTTTATATGAATACAGGTATTGAACAGAGAAAGGCTTAAACATAAAAAGGGTTTACCTTCTGCAATATGAGCAAATGAGCAATTGTCCTCTGCAAATATTGGCTTTGCTTCCTGGTACGTATAACGATACACACTTATGCACACATGCGTAACATCAACCTGAAAGGTGAAAACAGTATTATGGCCGAACGGAACAAAAATCAAAGAAGGGTAGACTTTGACAAACATTCTTATTTGTCATGTAAACTTTGACCCATTCCCTCATATTGACACCTTCGACTCCTTTGGATAAGTCACCTTTTGAAACTATTGTGATAAATAGAGCAGTTGTTCCTATAGGGTCATATGCTCTATGTATCATAATGGTTTCGGAACTGCACAAATCTAAATTTTCTCCAGGGAGCATGCCCCCGGTCCCCTACAGCCACGGTGTGTAAATAACATTTAGATTCAGCTACGCTTCTAGCTTCAGTACTGAAAAATCACTTTTCTTCCATTTCTTTTCATGTCAGAGTGACAAAAATTTAGGATCCTGATGAGATGCCTGTAGAGTTATTTAGCGTCTCTTCTCTGTCCAAACTGTTTGCATACAAAGGTAACGACAGACACCAGAAGAGGGTTGGGTCCATGCTTATAAAGCTTTTTAGTTGAGTCTAAGCTCTTTCTCAAGCTTTTGATTGGTCAGATTTGAGCCTGAGTTCCTTCTCAAGTTTTTGATTGGTTAGATTTGGCTCAAATCTGACCAATCAAAACCTTGAGAACGAACTCAAACTCAACTAAAAAGCTTTATAAGCATGGAGCCTGATGTTTAAACCCTTTCCCTGTTCGATGGTTATTCCAAATTTCAATACCTCCTGAATGTTCATGGAAAATATAGGTGGAACATTGTAGCCATTTCAGCAACTGAAAAAACAAATCTATCAAATTCCATTAGCAAACAGAGCAGACCCTAAGATCAACCTGATCTGGGTTTAATCTGTTTGTAAATGTGTGAAGGAAAGGGTTAAACAAACTATAACTTTATTTCATTTTCACAGACTTCTTAAACAAGGGCGTAGCACCCACTACGTACAATACGCACATGCGTATAAAAATATTTCAAAGTCAAAATTTTCAAAAAGCCATTTTTTGCTTACATTGTAATTATTTTGGAATTCAATTAATAGAATTATAAGCTAAACAGAATCTAGACCATCTATCTGGAAACCCAAAATTTAATGTTCATGGCGCATCATAATAGAAATGCTTTAGTCATATTTATGACATCATAAATTAATAATTGTCACGCGAACAGTCTCATCATCCTGTAAATTTATGTCATCAACTTGCAAACATCATCAAACAGCCATACTTTGAGTTAAATAGCGGCAAGTCTAGATCTTACTGTAAGTTACATGTAGTTCCAATTGCACACTATTAGAGGTCGGTGTTTTGTTTCACTTTGGGTCTTTATTTCAAAGATCTACCCCTGCTTTCATTTAGATTTGAATCGAATTCTTTTCGAACAAGGTCAAAACCGGTAGATCGAATAAAAACTGCCAACCAGACCGGGACCTGTGGTTATCTGCACCTTACTTTTCCTCTTATGTAAAATTGTTTTTGATACAAAAACTGATGTCCCATGTAAATATTTCAAAGTCCCGTATCTCTGCAGAAAATCACTGAACTGGAACAGGAATATGTCATGCATAACTAGGCATGGTGTTGATCAATCCTATCAAGTTTCATGAAAATACGACCAAAGGTTCTGGAGAAACCATGAGGACAAAATTTTCCATGTAAACATTTAAAGTCCCATAACTCTGCAGAAAACCATCAAACCGGAACAGGAATAAAATAAGCACAACCAGGGATGATGCTGATCAATCCTATGAAATTTAATGAATATTCAACTTGAAAATTGTGTCTGTAAGACACAGCCATGCCCCGTGGTGGTGCTTACCTAGCTGTACATAAGTTTCTAAGTCATTTGACCTTGACCTTGGGCTTGCAGGCAGCATGGGCTGGGTGCGCAATGAAAGTATGGATAGTGGTTTATGTGTATATGCAATTCCATGCCAATAGCTATAGTGGTTAGTGAGATATAAGACAATAAACAAGAGGGCCAGAATGGCCCTGATATCGCTCAGAGACAATCAGAGGAGAAGATTTTCAAAGTTTTCACTATAATATGCTTCTAAATAAAACTAGCCAACCTAGGGGCTGGGCCAATTTTGACCCTAGCACCATGATTTATATAAATTGTGTAGAGGACCTGAACATGATGCTATGTGCCAAATATGAAAGCTGAGAACCTTCCAGTTTCAGGTGAACATTATTTTTCAATTAAGTTTTCACTATATGATGCTATTGAAAACTGGCTACCCCTGGGGCAGGGCAAAATTTATATAACTTTTGTAGAGGACCTGAACATGATGCTATGTGCCAAATATGAAAGCTGAGAACCTTCTAGTTTTGGAGGAGAAGATGTTCAAAGTTTTCACTATATGTTTCTATTGAAAACTGAAAACCCCTGGGGCAAGGCCAATTTTGACCCCAGGGGCATATAATTTCTCCTAGCTGGCCAAGCCTATGTAAAACACATCATTTACAGACACATTGCCTTTAAAAAAAAACAAGAGATGTTTGTAAAACATGTATACCCCCGAGACCCCCTGACCTTTGATCTAGTGACCTCAACTATAGAGGTCATCTAGTTGTCATGACCAACCACCACAGCAAGTTTGAAGATCCTAAGTCAAACTCTTGAGCAGTTATTGATCGCAAACCATTTTACCAGTTAAGGTCATGGTGACCTTGACCTTTGACCTAGTGACCTCAAAAATAATAGGGGTTATCTATTGGTCATGACCAACCACCACAGCAAGTTTGAAGATCCTAAGCCAAACCCTTGAGCAGTTATTGATCGCAAACCATTTCACCAGTTAAGGTCATGGTGACCTTGACCTTTGACCTAGTGGCCTAGTAACAATAGGGCTCATCTAGTTGTCATGACCAACCACCTAAGCAAATTTGAAGATCCTAAGCCAAACCCTTGATCAGTTATTGATCAGAAACCATTTAACCAGTTAAGGTCATGGTGACCTTGACCTTTGACCTAGTGACCTCAAATACAATAGGGGTCATCCAGTTGTCATGATCAACTACCGCAGCAAGTTTGAAGATTCTAAGCCAAACCCTTGAGCATTTATTGATCGGAAACCATTTGACCAGTTAAGGTCATGGTGACCTTGACCTTTGACCTAGTGACCTAAAAAACAATAGGGGTTATCTAGTGGTCATTACCAACCACCACAGCAAATTTGAAGATCCTAGGCCAAACCCTTGAGCAGTTATTGATCGCAAACCATTTCACCCTTGAAGGTCATGGTGACCTTGACCTTTGACCTAGTGACCTAAAAAACAATAGGACTCATCTAGTTGTCATGAACAATCACCTAAGCAAGTTTGAAGATCCTAAGCCAACCCCTTGAGCAGTTATTGATCAGAAACCATTTTACCAGTTAAGGTCATGGTGACCTTGACCTTTGACCTAGTGACCTCAATATCAATAGGGGTCATCCAGTGGTCATGACCAACTACCACAGCAAGTTTGAAGATTCTAAGCTAAACCCTTGAGCAGTTATTGATCGGAAACCATTTAACCAGTTAAGGTCATGGTGACCTTGACCTTTGACCTAGTGACCTCAAAATCAATAGGGGTCATCTAGTTGTCATGACCAACCACCAAAGCAAGTTTGAAGATCCCAAGCCAAACCCTTGAGCAGTTATTGATCGGAAACTATTTCACCATTTTAGGTCATGGTGACCTTGACCTTTGACCTAGTGACCTCAAAAACAATAGGGGTCATCTACTTGTGATGACCAACCACCACAGCAAGTTTGAAGATTCTAGGCCAAGTCGTTTATTAGTTATCGTTCGGAAACCATCGATCTACCGACCGACCGACAGACCGACCGACCGACCGACATGTGCAAAGCAATATACCCCCATTTTTTCAAAAGGGGGGTATAATAAGTTTTTACTCTACATCTACATCGATTCCCCCCCCTTACTTCTGGCCAAAGATCAATTGCTGATTTTCATATGATATGGAGGTTGGGACAGTATATTATACTACATGTATATAGGATTAAAACATTGCATATGTTTCAGTCAGTGCCAGGTCAAAAGGGTCTAAAATAGGTTAAAACAACTAGAATAATTATGGACCGTATGTGCTGAGGCTAGCAGTGGAGCTTGGCAGGCTGTCACTGGCTTTAATGAGATAAGCCAATTGATTCTAGTCGACAGTGTCTCACATCTCCAGGATAAAAAGAATTTGGAGTTATGTGTTCTGGAGTAAAGTATTAGATAACTAGAGGTTTTTGTCACAAAAACGGATGTCTCCATCCTCCCCCCCCCCCCCCCCCCCCCACCCCTCGAACCCACACATACACACTGTGACATATTGTCACATTTCTGTACATGAGAAATCAACCGGATAAGATGTGTTACAGACAGACTTGTGAACAATTCTAATAAAAACAATATATAAAGGGAAATAACTTTCCCTCATTATGCGCTTTCCACATCACATTTTTAAAGAAAAAAATGATAACAGCTAATAACTAGGGCTGCAACGATTCAGATACTTCTCGATTCGGTTCGGTTTCGATTATAACCATCTCGGTTTCGATTAGAACCCTCTCGGTTTTGATTATTCAGTTCGGTTATAAATATCGTACACTCACCTTCTATCGAACCTCACCTGTTTATCGAACCTTTCATTTTTTTGTGTTTTTTTTTATGCATGTACAAGTGCATACTATGTCATAAAATCATGAGTACCGTTGCTTTGTCTGTAAACAACGCCTCGTAGCTTTAAAAAGGAAATATACGTCATAAACAGGTCAATACAGTTTTTTTCCGTTCAACTATGCTAAACACGAGAAAACTCTTAAGTTACTACGTTATAGAATATCAACATAAATTGAAAAGTATACCACATTAAAAATGTTTGACAGCTCTGACCCCTTCAGCTTATACAAAGGTCGCGTGTCCATGATTAAATCACGTGATTATGAGTATTATGTTACAGTAAACAGTTTCTAAAATAAAGGTTCGATAAGCAGGTGATGTTTTTCTGGCAGCCATTTTTGTTTTTGTTATGCGGGTGGTGGGGAACACTGGATTGTTTGGGGATTAACAGATGAGGATAAAAATATTTAATTGTTTCAATGTATGTATAAAAGATCATTTTGAACTGCTGATTTATTTTTTTCTTCAATATTCAAAGTAAACGTTTTCTGTTCCTGGTCAAAGGTTAAGAGGTTCGATAGACGGTAAGACCATGCTATAAGGTAAAGAACTTGATTAAAAAAAACTTAACAGAATTCTCATTTATAGGTAACATATCGATTACCTAACTCAATTTTACTCATGTATACATCCATAAAAGTACTGCTAGATCTATAGGTCTTTCGAAATAATTGAATAAATCTGGTGTTTTTTCGACACTGAATCTTTTCTTCTGTCAACCAACGCCAGACGACGCCGTGATCTTTTATGTCAATTAGACCCTTGCAATGTGACTTTTCTCGGCCCTAACCCCATCGCACTGTTCGGCAAAACCGGAATGGTATGAGGGTGGGTGTGAAATGCATATAATCGGAATTTCTCGGGTAAGTATGCCAGTGCAAGCATCTGTTAAAGCTTTTCAGATTCGGCGGAGACAATTTAAGAGAGGCAAAGCGCACAGTTCGGCAATTTAAATGCATACAAAATTTTATCTACATGTTTACTCCCAACAGTCAATTGCTGACTATTACTGGGATGTCGGGGACAATTGTTAGAATTAGATAAAAGATTGCTAAGTACAATATTAAAATAAAAATAAAAACAGTACACTACTTAGGACATATAGGTATCAAGGTCAGTAGAGAAGCACTGTATGCTATCACTGGCTTTGATGTTAACTGGTAGAGCATTCCAATCTGATGACATGGGGAAAGAAGGAGTTTATATGATACTGTGTTTTTGATACTTCTTTGGTATAAGATAATTTCTGTTTCTAGATAGAGTAAGATGATTGTGGTCTACTACTACAAGGTTGTTGGATATTTTGTAAAACATGATGAGTGAAGTGTAAATTCTTCTATTTTCAAGAGTTGGCCAATTCAATGTTTGAAGCATGGATGTTACACTGCTATATGTGGAGTAGTCGTTCATAATATATCAAGCAGCAGATCTTTGCACTCTTTCAATTTCATTTGTTAGGTTCTTGTGTCAAGGGTCCCAAATGGTGCTGCAATATTCGAGCTGTGGTCTTGCTTATGTTTTATATGCTGTTTCTTTGATTTTTCTGTTGTTACATTTTACATATCTTTTTATGAATCTTAGTGTATTACTTGCTTTTGAAGTCACATTTTCAATATGCTTTCTCCAGCTTAAATCATCACTTATTGTAACCCCAAGGTATTTTGTGTTCTTAGTTTACTTTAATTCGGTATTATGTAATTTATAAGGATAGATGGTAAGATTTTTCTTTGGATATTCTGATGATTTCACATTTGTCTGTATTAAATTCCATTGACCATTTATTTTCCCATATTTCAAGATTATGTAGATCATAATCAATGGTTAAGTATATGATGGTGTCATCAGCAAACAATCTTATTTCACTTTTAACCCATTCCCGCATATAGATGCCTTTTGACGCTTCTGTAAAAGACACTTTATGAAACCATTGTGATAAATAGAGCATTTGCTCCACAGGAGCAAATGCTCTATTTATCACAATGGTTTCAAAACTACACAATTCTGAAAATTTCCTTTTCTTTAGTTAATGCTCCTTTTTGGTAGAATTAATCAAAGTGGTTGGATCTAAAAATAGCCTAAGTGGGAATGGGTTAACTGAGTTAGGGAAGTCATTTATGTAGCACAGAAAAAGGCACGGACCCAACACAGAACCTTGGGGTACCCCAGACAGGACTGGCAAGCATTCAGAATGATGACCCTCAACAACTACTGATTGGGTTTGGCTGCTAAGAAAAGATTGTATCCAAGCTAAGGCTTTACTATTAATCCCAAGATTCATTAATTTGTACAAGAGAAGATTATGGTCAACTTTATCAAATGCTTTGCTAACATCCATGACAATGAGATCTGTTTGTTTCCCTGCTTCTAGATTATCGAAGATTTCTTGAGTAAAGGAGATAAGCTGGGTTTCACTGCTATGTTTTGAGCGAAATCCGTGTTGGAAGGGTGTTAATACCGGTAGGTCTTTTGAGTCCAGATGATGCATGATATTTGAAACAAGGATGTGTTCTAGTAATTTTGATGAGATACATGTCAAGGAGATGGGTCTATAATTACTTGCTTTACATTTGAGGCCTTTTTTGTAAACTGGAGCAACCACAGCTGTTCTCCAGTCATCAGGTACTATGCCAGTTTGTAGTGAGGCTTGAAATATTTTGGCTAGACAGGGAGCAACTTCATGGTGTAATTCCTTCAGCAATCTAGGAGACAACTGATCTGGGCCAGACGCTTTATTTGGATCTAGGGTTTTTAGTAGTTTGGAGACACCATCAACAGTAATTTGGATGTTGAGCATTTGATTTTCTTATTGATCCACCTTATTTTTAAATAGGAGTAACTCACATTGTTGTTGTAGACTAACAGGTTTCGGTTTGGAGAAAACAGATTCGAATTGCTTGTTTAGAACATTTGCCTTATCCGTTGCATTTGTGTATGTTTTACCATCAGATTTCAAGGGTGCAACACCATGATTGTCAGTTTTTCTGAGTTTAATAAATGAATAAAACTTCTTATTTTTACCATTCTGAGTGTCACCAGAGAATATTACAGTTTCTAAGTAGGCCCAGTAGGATTTTCTAATTTCTTTCTGGGTGGTACTTTTCAGAGCATTTAGCTTTTGTTTTAGTTTACATGTACATTTGTACTACTATCTTTGGATTGCTTACATTTCCAATATAATTTGTCTCTTTTGTGGATTAGTTTTATTATTGACTTGGAGATCCAGGGAAGGTCACTTCTGGGTTTGGTCATCTTAAATGGAACATGTTTCCTTGAAAGTCATCCAATTTAGCTTTGAAGCTTTCCCATAGGTGGTTGGGATTGTCACATGATTTATTTTTAAACCAGTCTTCATAAAAGTTGTTCAGGTCTGATTTAAAGGCATCATAATTGGCTTTTCTGTATATTTTTATTTCTGCTCTCACTTGTTGTGGTCTACCAATACTAATTTTTAGTTCATGATGTACAATACTGTGATCTGAGTTATCCAAGCTAGGAAGAATTTTTGTGGAATGAACTTGGTTTGGTTGGTTCATGAGGAAGAGATCAAGTACATTTTGTTCTCTAGTTGTGAGCTTATTGACATGGTCTAATTAAAGTTTGTAAAGGTATCCATGAAAGTATCATACAAAGTTTTCAGTTTACATGTATTTTTTATTGTTCCCAGGGCTCAAGCTGGAGCTCTCCATCAGGGAGATTTAGTGGTATTGAGGGAGAAGTTAAGTGGTATTGAGGGAGAAGTTTGGTCCTGATTTTGTATCTCCCTTTATGTTCTATGTATTAAAACTTCTCCCTCACCTCAAAACAGGGAGAAGTCAGCAGGGTTAGAGAGACATTTTCTCCCAAATCGCCCTCTTGCTTGAGCCCTTGTTCCTGTGGTCCAATCAATGGCAGGCATATTAAAGTCTCCAAGAATCCAGATGTTACCATCTTTCAGTATACTTTGCAGAGAGTCATTTAAGGTCAAAATACTACTGTTGTCATTTTCATATGGTTTGTAAAATGCTGAAACATATATGTTTTTGATTCCAGGTGGCCCAAACTATATTGCACTCAGTTTTCAAATCAGGCTGTTCCTCGCCAACAAGTTTCTTAGTAATTGCTAATAGTAATTGTTAATAGGACACCCCCTCCTTTACTTCTTTTACCACTTGTTCGGTCATCACAATGGATTTCATAATGACTTCCACTTGGGAACATTTCTGATGAATTTATTTCAGGTTTTAGCCATGTTTCAATACATACAATTATATCAGGTTTGGTCTGATCCATATATGAAGTTTCAACCAACTCGCATCAAGCATATTGAAGTTATCGTCTGGGCTAGAAAGTGCGACGGACAGACAACTCTCACGAAAACAATATGTCTCTCCCATATAAATATGGGGGCCTTTGGGGGGGAGACATAATAAAGGTTTTTAGAAGGATTTGGATGATTGTGGTCTACGTGTGCACTATTTTTTACTTTTTTATACCCCCCTTTTGAAAAAATGGGGGTATATTGCTTTGCACATGTCGGTCGGTCGGTCTGTCGGTCGGTCGGTCGGTCGGTAGATCGATGGTTTCCGAATGATAACTAATAAACGACTTGGCCTAGAATCTTCAAACTTGCTGTGGTGGTTGGTCATGACAAGTAGATGACCCCTATTGTTTTTGAGGTCACTAGGTCAAAGGTCAAGGTCACCATGACCTAAAATGGTGAAATAGTTTCCGATCAATAACTGCTCAAGGGTTTGGCTTGGGATCTTCAAACTTGCTGTGGTGGTTGATCATGACCACTAGATGACCCCTATTGATTTTGAGGTCACTAGGTCAAAGGTCAAGGTCACCATGACCTTAAATGGTTAAATGGTTTCCGATCAATAACTGCTCAAGGGTTTAGCTTAGAATCTTCAAACTTGCTGTGGTAGTTGGTCATGACCACTGGATGACCCCTATTGATTTTGATGTCACTAGGTCAAAGGTCAAGGTCACCATGACCTTAACTGGTAAAATGGTTTCTGATCAATAACTGCTCAAGGGGTTGGCTTAGGATCTTCAAATTTGCTTAGGTGGTTGGTCATGACAACTAGATGATTCCTATTGTTTTTTAGGTCACTAGGTCAAAGGTCAAGGTCACCATGACTTTAAAGGGTGAAATGGTTTGCGATCAATAACTGCTTAAGGGTTTGGCCTAGGATCTTCAAATTTGCTGTGGTGGTTGGTAATGACCACTAGATGACCCCTTTTGTTTTTTAGGTCACTAGGTCAAAGGTCAAGGTCACCATGCTCTTAACTGGTCAAATGGTTTCCGATCAATAAATGCTCAAGGGTTTGGCTTAGAATCTTCAAACTTGCTGCGGTAGTTGATCATGACAACTGGATGACCCCTATTGTATTTGAGGTCACTAGGTCAAAGGTCAAGGTCACCATGACCTTAACTTGTAAAATGGTTTCTGATCAATAACTGCTCAAGGGTTTGGCTTAGGATCTTCAAATTTGCTTAGGTGGTTGGTCATGACAACTAGATGAGCCCTATTGTTATTAGGTCACTAGGTCAAAGGTCAAGGTCACCATGACCTTGACTGGTGAAATGGTTTGCGATCAATAACTTCTCAAGGGTTTGGCTTAGGATCTACAAACTTGCTGTGGTGGTTGGTCATGACCAATAGATAACCCCTATTATTTTTGAGGTCACTAGGTCAAAGGTCAAGGTCACCATGACCTTAACTGGTGAAATGGTTTGCGATCATTAACTGCTCAAGGGTTTGACTTAGGATCTTCAAACTTGCTGTGGTGGTTGGTCATGACAACTAGATGACCTCTATAGTTGAGGTCACTAGATCAAAGATCAGGGGGTCTGGGGGGTATACATGTTTTACAAACATCTCTTGTTACTGCTTGTTTTAAATGTTTTGAATTTGTTTTTGACATGTACCGCTTTTGATATTTTGGCATCATTTTACATTGGCTCTACACTGCTGCAATGTAAATAACAATTAAAGATGACAGACAAGAAGTGCTAATAGTGAGAAACTATTTGTATCTTTCCATCATGATTGAACCAAAAATAACCGAAATTCAGTGAATTGTTGCAGTCCTACTAATAACTCCAAAAATATTTATACCAGAGTTATGGCCCTTGTGCGTGACACTTCCTTTTATCATGCTCTTTCCATAAATGAAATATCAGTCCAATAGCATGTATGAAATTTCAATCCAATGGCATGAGCTATATATAGGAGTTATTGTCCGGACAAATTGTGGACCTTGGGCATGACACTTCCGCTCATCATGATATTTCCATGAATGAACTTTTAATCCAATGGCATGAGCTATATAGGAGTTATTGTCAGGACAAATTGTGAACAAAAATTACAAGGGGCAATAACTCCAATATTATTGAAGTTAGAGTTATGGACCTTGTGCATGACACTTCCTCTCATTATGCTCTTTCCATATATGAAGATTCAACCAACGCGCATCAAGCATATTGAAGTTATCGTCTGGGCTAGAAAGTGTGACAGACGGACAGACAACTCTCACGAAAACAATATGTCTCTCCCATATAAATATGGGGGCCTTTGGGGGGAGACATAATAAAGGTTTTTAGAAGGATTTGGATGATTGTGGTCTACATGTGCATTATTTTTGCCTCTTTTTTTTAAATGTTTTGAATTTGTTTTTGACATGTACCGCTTTTGATATTTTGGCATCATTTTACATTGGCTCTACACTGCTGCAATGTAAATAACAATTAAAGATGACAGACAAGAAGTGCTAATAGTGTCATTGTGCTGTTTCAGGATGTGCTCCTCAATGCATTGTCAACCCTTTCCCTCATATTTAGAAACGTGTTTTCACGCATCTGCAAACAGTGTAGACCCAGATCAGACGGCTCCTAAAGGAGCCGTCTGATCAGGGTCTACTCTGTTTGCTAATAGAATTTGGTAGATCTGTTTCTTTGCTTTCTAAAATATCTACAATGTTCCACCTTCTATATTTCTTTATAATTATTTTGTTAATGAATATTCAGTAAGTACTGACATTTGTAACAAACATAGAACAGGGAAAGGGTTAACAGAAAGTGGTACAACACATAGATAAACATGCAGAGAAAGCTTGGTAGGATCAGGTGGATCTGTCTTAATCAACCATCAAACACACAGGGGGCCATTTCGTGGGTCTCGATTTAGTGTTATATTATATACAAGGGGTCTAACTACCCATTCGCAAATTTCACGACCGATTCTAAATAACGCCTGGTTTTGGGCTGCCAAGATGGAATAACCACTAATGTTTGGTACACGTGAAGCTGGGACCTTGTACTTTTCAAATAATACAACTTTTGATACGTTCCGACTAAGCCGTAGCCAGTGCCGACGTGAAATTCCTACAAAATACGCTGATTTTTCTTACTCAGACGACAAGTCGCAACAACGTGACCTAGTTTCTATTTAGCCAGTAGCAATTTAAGGCACCTGACTGACCGAGGGATGGCGCCCTGCGTTCTCGCTAACGCTTATAGGGCAAGCAAGATAACAGACACACGGATGTTGTTATATTGTAAAGGAAGCGGGTCACGTGACTCGTAGTGGCCTGAGAGATTTAAATCTGCTAATTGCACGAAAATTCGACTGCATTTCGGATCTGCATCAGTGTCTGCAGAGAGCTTGAGAGGTAAACGATAGCTTTTTGTCGTATGTATTGATTGCACAATTGTTTTGTCCCGGAGCATTGCGATTATGGCCGTTTTACAAGGGGCCAAGCGACAGTCTATGTTGCGACTTCTCGTCTGCGTAAGAAAAATCAGCATATTTTGTAGGAATTTCACGTCGGCACTGGCTACAGCTTAGTTGGAATGTATCAAAAGTCTCCAGTATTTTCAAGAAAGGAGATAAGCATCTTGCTGAAAACTATAGGCCGGTTTCTTTGACATCTGTTGTCTGCAAAATTTTAGAACACATAATATGCAGACACCTAATGACACACTTAGAAAGTAACAAAATCCTTACAAATCTGAACCATGGATTCCGAACAGGCTATTCCTGTGAGACACAGCTCTTAACTACGCTGAACGACTTCCTCCAGGAACATGACAGGGGGCACCAAACGGATGTAGCCATTCTAGATTTTTCGAAAGCATTCGACACGGTACCGCATGACAAACTGTTACACAAGTTACACCACTATGGAATTCATGGGAGCATCCACACCTGGCTGACCAACTTCCTAACAACCCGCAAAATGCGAACCGTAGTAGAAGGTGGACAGTCAGACGAGACATCTGTGGACTCTGGAGTCCCACAAGGAACTGTCCTTGGACCGTCACATAAATGACCTCCCAGATTGTGTAAAATCGTCAGTACGTCTGTTTGCAGATGACTGCCTGCTTTACCGGACCATCAAGAGCAGTACGGATCAGGAGAAACTTCAATCAGACCTACTCAACCTAGAAACATGGGCGAACAAATGGAGTATGAGATTCAATGCGAAAAAGTGTTACATGCTCTCCATAAACCAGAAGATATCCAAATTCTACCAGCTCGGCAACCATATCCTACAGGAGGTTCAAGATAATCCGTATCTAGGCATACAGATATTCAAAGACCTCAAGTGGAATGTGCACATAAACAATTTATGTAAAAAGGCCAACGCCACACTTGGATTTCTAAGACGGAACTTAAGAAATGTTCCCGAAAAATGCAGGAAAACGGCATACATATCAGTAGTAAGATCTATAATGGAGTATGGAGCAACCATCTGGAATCCTTACTTCAAAGGGGACATAGACAGGTTGGAGAAAATTCAAAACAGTGCGGTCAGGTTCATTAAAAGGAACTATATGGACAGAGAGACGGGAGCAGTAACAAGAATGAGAGAACAACTGGATTTAGAGACCCTTGAAGACAGGAGACTGAGCCTTCGCCTGGTACTTATGTATAAGGTAGTAGAGGGATTAGTAGATACGATAACGTAGCTCTATTCCTAAATAGAGCTACGATTCGCTAGCATCTCTACAATGGGGCAAAATCTAAAGTGCTTGTAAACCAGCACGAGTCTCCAAACAGTTAATTTATTCCTTTAAAACTTATTATTTATCAATAAAAATCAAATTTTATCAGCCTACGCTATCTTATAACTTGTCTGCGGTCGATTAAAAATATTTGCAATACCGGCCGACTTTTATTTTGATTTTGGACGCCATGACAGATCTCGCGAGATCTCGTTTTGCCATATAAGGAAACCTTACTACGGATCGGCCATGTTGTTTAGATTGACGATTGTTGCTCGTTTTACTACGATTTCCATATATGGAAGCTATTTGCATATAAGGTCACCACCCGGAGCATGGATAATTTTTTCAAAATGGCCGACCATCTCTCGGAAACGTCGTCCGCTTAGAGTGGTAAAACTTTAATCTGAAATTACATGATTTTCAAGAAAGGTAACATAATTTTGTTAGCCCAGCGTGTTCAAAAAATCGTTTTAAATCGAATCATTGTTTTATTTTTACATTTGTTGTGAAAATAAAAGCGTTAAACCGCCGCGTGTGATTCACATTCGGCTTGCGCCACAGTAGAGATGCTAGCATGTCGTAGCTGTAAACTGGACGCTAGTCATTATCAGTCTTACAGCTATGATATCGCATCTAAGGGATTAGTACCAGCTCTACCGAAATCCACTTTCACGAAACCGTCGAAACTGAGGAGAAACGTCAAGGCAACAAGGTTTAAAGACTACAGTGCAAGCAATATAATAAAAAATCAAGTATGTAACAACACAAAAGGGCTGGCAGTCCCAAATAGCAAGACCCCTCAATACAGGAATTCATTCTTTGTAGACACTGCGATACAGTGGAATAGACTACCGAACAGCATCGTGCATGCTGATTCCGTAGAGGCTTTCAAGACAGCCCTACGAGATCATCGCCAGAAATAAAGGCGACTCTTCTCACCCGTCGTGTAAAAGCCTTATAGGATTCTACGACGTATATATACAGGTACAGATTATTTGAAAAGTACAATGTCCCAGCTTCACACCAAACATTAGTGGTTATTCAATCTTGGCTGTCCAAATCCGTGCGTTATTTCGAAATGGTCATGAAATTTGCGAATGGGTAGTTGGACCCCTTGTATGTAATATAACACTAAATCGACTCAATCATTTTTTTACTTTTTAGACCATCTAGACCCACGCCCTCTGTGATCAAACATAGGTGCAAGTATGGGTCTGTAAATCTGTATGACAGGTGGTAGCTTAATGCATATAGGAGCTTTCTGTATTACTTTTGCTCTGTATTAAGCAACCACCATGGTTTTCTTCGATTTTTATTTCGATTTTGATGGACCAATTTAAGTTTACCTGTTTCCTGTAAAGGCGGTTCCTTGAAAAATTTGAAGCCTCGTAAATTTCACTTCGGGTATAACCTAAAACACGGACCCAGTACAACCCGAAATCTATTTACGGATGTTTCGCTGCTACCCTGGCCATTTCCCTACCCAGGCCATTTCGCTACAGTAATTTCACACCCTTAGTTAGGGAAGTCATTTCGCTACCCTGCACTAATCCTGTCACCCACTTAATATAATTATACACAGTTTTCACTGATTTGGACGATAACAGATGAAACAAGATGAGTTTGTGAAACACTATGCCCCCTCATATATTTGATCTCTGACCTTGAAGGATAACCTTGACCTTGACATGTCACCCCTCAAAATGTGCAGCCTCATGAGATACACAAGCATGCCAAATATCAAGTCTCTATCTCTACTGGTCCAAAAGTTATGGCCAATGTTAAAGTTGGCGATTTGACCCATATATTTGACCTCTGACCTTGAAGGATGACCTTGACCTTGACACGGCACCCCTCAAAATGTGCGGCTTTATGAGATACATATGTATGCCAAATATCAAGTCTCTATCTATACTGGCTCAAAAGTTATGACCAATGTTAAAGTTGCTAACAGACAAACAGACAGACAGGGCAAAAACAATATGCCCCCCGACTATCGTCTATGGGGGCATAAAAAGATACGTTTACCAATTTTAACTACCGAGCGTAGCAACATAGGCAAACAGTTTGGATCCGAATGAGACGTTCACATATGGAAGGCGGAACATTGTAGCCATTTTAGAAAGTAAAGAATCCGCCAGATCTTTCAAATTCTATTAGCAAACAGAGCAGACGCTGATCAGACGGCTCCTATAGGAGCCGTCTGATCTGGGTCTTTCCTGTTTGCAAATGAGTGAAAACACGTTTATATGAGAGAAAGTGTTAAAATAAAAGTAGATTGTAAGTATAGTCTTTTCATTTGATCGTTATTTATTTAGCAAAAATGCATGTGGCGCGCCTCCATGTTAATTCAATCTGTGTCACGTACCGGTCATACACCAATCTGATCTTTTTATCGGCGGCAACTTTGATCTCGGAGTGGACAATATTGACACGTGGAAATACGTAAGCAATGGGTGCCTTAAATCAATCAGCATTATATCAAAGGGACACCGATAATGATACGCGTATTATTTTTAACAAAAATAAATTCTTTAGTATTATGTGTTTACTTTTACAGTTATTACAGTATTAAAATATTCCTTACCAGTGTTGCATGTTCTATATGCTGCAGTTGCCGACAGTTGTTGCAGTGTAGATAATAATTAAATTCATTTTAAGTTGTTTTTATATTACATTTACACAGGGTATGTACATCTAAAAGACGCATCATTCATTTTCTGACATAACACTTTATTTTTCCAATATTTATTTTTTGGTATCTGAATATAATTATTTATTCTATGTTAATAAATTCGACTCTCAAATATAACCACCGCCGCAACAATATTGTTTTTCCCAATTAAATTCCACAGGTAGCGAAACGTACAGGTAGCGAAATGGCCAGGGTAGCGAAATGACTTCCCGGTGGGTAGCGAATTGACTGTAGCGAAAAGGTCAAGGTAGCGAACGTCCGACAGCCATCTCTATAATCATTTGCCCCAAACAAGCGGTGCTATTCTGAATAATTTAACACTCCTTGTAGAAGGTCACCTACACACCATTCCTCTGACATTTGGTGAAAATAGTGTCAACTAGTGGTTAAGGAAGAACGATAAATATATAAATATACAATAAATATATAAAATTATACAATAAAATATATTTTATACAATATTGCAACGCCCTACACGCCATTGAAGAGATGTTGTTTAAAGAACAAATTGTTTAAAATCTATATTAGTTCTAGTGACCCATTGATATAATTAATGCAATGGACCATTTATTTATAATTTCCATAAGATACTTTTTGTGGACTTTAGTGGAAATCCCTTCAACGGTTTCGGATATATCGTTAAAAAGAAATGGCGTGTAAAATTTATTTTTAGTTTCTGTTACGAAATTATAGAATGGATTGGGACGATTTATATAAATCTCATATCGGAGAATATGAAAATAATTCCCGTGAAATATGGGGAAATCCAGTCATTGGTTTAGGATAAAATGTAGTTGTAACTATTGACGCCATAAATACACATTCCTTTGCAAACAGAATAGACCGAGATCAGACGGCTCGTCTGGCCAGGGTCGGATGTTTGCTTATGGACACAATACAGATCTGATTCTACAGTTTCTGTCATGGCCAATAATGCCTGTGTCCATGTGCTATTATAAAATCAATATCTGATTGATACTCATGATGTAATTATTTCTTACATAAATATTCATAGAGTTTATGGTTAACACTTACCCCCAATTAGTTGGTTCGTTTACAGTATATCATAGTTATTTACGTCCATTTTAACAGTAATTCAGTCATATCAGGACATCCCGCTAATCCGCGGTTAACCCTTTCCCTGTTCTATGTTTATTCCTACTGAATATTCATGTACAAAAAAGTAAGTATGGAAGGTGAAACATTGTATAGCATTTTAGAAAGCAAAGAAACAGATCTACCAAATTCCATTAGCAAACAGAACAGACCCGGATCAGATGGTTCATATAGGAGCCATCTGATCTGAGTCTACTTTGTTTGCAAATGCATGGACATGCATTTATATGAGGGAAGGGGTTAAGCTGGAGATTTCGTTTAAACCCTATCCCTAATGGCTATTTATGCTTGACCAGGGTCCATGCTTATAAAGCTTTTAGTTCAGTCCGAATTTCGTTCTCAAGCTTTTGATTGGTCAGATTTGAGTTCTCAAGCTTTTGATTGGTCAGATTTGAACCAAAGGCTCAAATCTGACCAATCAAAAGCTTGAGAACGAACTCAGACTCAACTAAACGTTTTATAAGCATGGACCCTGGTCACTTCATAAGTACTTGTATCTATGTAAAATTTTCAAAGGACATTTTTGCGTTGACTATTAAAGCTTTAGGATCAGATCTAAGTAATTACATAAGCAAACAAAATAGACCTGATCAGACGGCTCCTACAGGAACCATCTTATGATCTGACATTGGTCTAGTCTGTTTTCAAATTTGTAAATAAGCGTTTACATGAAGGAAAGGGTTTGAGAAAATTGTTGACGACATACGACGCACAATGTACATGCACAACATACAAGGAACACAGGACGAACCCAACAGAACACCTTGACATTTTGTACAAGGTGAACTAACATAGAATTTAACGGACACTTTCTTTAAACGAATTCTCCTTCCTAAACTATTGATTGAATATTCAGTAAGAGTCACAGGAATGATTTGTAGATGAACTTCTATCAGAATATAAATTGTTGCACATGGTCAACTGCAGAAGTAAGTGCTCCTAAACGGCAGAATGGATTGTGCATCAATATTCAAATGACCCTATATGAAATTACATTGTTCAGAGCACAAGTAGGTTACATGAGTTAATATAGATTTTTAAACTGGAGTTTTTTTCCTGCTTGACTTTACTTCTTTTTCATTTAAAACTTTATCACCGAGTGGTTTTCGTTTTTTTTAGCTCACATGATATAGTGCCAAAGTAAGCTAAATAGTAGAATTGCCCTTGGTCTGTCATCTCATGGTCCATTGTACATCGTCAGCATTTTTTAACCATTTCCCTGTTCAATATTCATGTAAGAAAAAAATGACATAATTAATATTTATTAGCTAAATTTTGATAATTTGGCATATGCACAAATGATTGTTTTGGCATTTATAAACTGTAGAATCAGGTCTATATAATTCCATACGCAAACAGAGCAGACCCTGACCAGACGGCTCCCATAGGAACCGTCTGATCTGGTTCTACTCTGTTTGCAACTGCGTGAATAGGCGTTTGTATATGGAGGAAAAGGTTAAAAGACACCACCTCCTAAACCACTGACTGGATTTCCACCAAAATTTCATAGGAATTATCTGCAACTGACCCTCTATCTATATACAGTAGAACCTATCTAATGCGACCACTTAATGAATAATGATGAGTGTCTTTATTAACAGATGGTTACTTAATGCAGGACAAAAGTAATACGGAAAGCTCCTGCATTATTTTTGTCCTGCATTAAGCCACCACCTGTCCCTACCTTCCAAAATTATACATATTTTAGGTGGTCGCATTAGAGGGATTTTACTGTCTCCACCAAATTTCAAAAGAATGATACCCAGATGACCCTCTATTGAAGTTATATACAGTAAACCCCATGTAAACAGGACATTACATTTAGTATCAGGTGGCATTGCCTCATAGGCTATTTTAGATGCAACATCTTTGAATAAATCTACCGAAAAGGAGCATTAACTAGAGAAAAGGGATTTTTTTAGAATTTTTAGCTGGAAACCATTGTGATAAATAGGGCATTTGCTCCTAAAGGAGCAAATGCTCTATTTATCACAATGGTTTCACAAAGTGACTTTTACAGGGTCATCAAAAGTCGTCAATATGAGGGAATGGGTTAATGCAGGAACTTTCTGCATGACTTTATTCAGCAGTAAGCAGTCACCTGCCTAAAAATAGCTAGATTCTGTCACACCAGGGTTGTGTTCTCACGGCAATTCCAAGGTGTCAAAGAACGCTGAGCTGTGATCAGTGGAATCGCAAGCATCGCCTTGGCAACGCAGTGACATCGTCAGTAGACGCGTTGCCCTAGGATCGCGAAAAAGCCGAGCACTTTGAGCAGGCACAAAATAAACGTGATTGTACGGAGCTATAATTGAGCTCGCAATGCGCTTCTGCCGCATTTGTTTAAGAAATGAATGACGTGCTTCCGGTGTTCATGAGGTTATGCAACGCATGGCTTTACGAGCAAAGTTAGTGAAGCCCGAAGGGCTTCACGTGAATCTTTGCTCGTAAAGCTATGCGTTGTATAACCTCATGAACACCGGGAGCACGTCATTTATTTCTTATATTTATATTCCATTGTATTTCTTATATTTCAACGGTATACCGGTCACGTAATAGCCGCTATCTAGGTCGTTGCCAGGGTTTACGGACGTTTCGCTACACAGCGTTTCGCTACCTTGACCATTTCGCTACCCTGACCATTTCGCTACAGTCATTTCGCACCCTTACGGGAAGTCATTTCGCTACCCTGTGGCCCAATTAATTATAATTATACACAGATTTATTTACAGATTGAATTGATTTGGACGGTAACAGTTTAACAGATGAAAAAGATACCTTTACCAATTTGAAATAACGAGCATAGGCAAACAGTTTGGATCCGAATGAAACATTCACATTTTGACAAAATCGATAAAATGAAATGGACGAAACATTGTAGCCATTTCAAATAGAAAAGAATCAGAACTTATTATATCAGCAAACACAGCAGACGCTGATCCTACATAGGAGCCGTCTGATCTGGATCTTCTCAGTTGGTAAATGAGTTAAGACCTGTTTGTATGTGAGAAAGGGTTAAAAAGTAAATTGTATTTTCATTTGATCGTAATGCAAGTGTCATATTATATATCAATTGAACAAGAGCAAAACTGCAATAAGCAAAAAATGAATGTAGCACGTGTCCATGTTAATTCAATAAGTGTCACATACCGATACACATATCTAATCGGCTTATAGGCGGTACCTGTGATCTCGGAGTGGACAATATTGTCACGTGGACCTGCTAAACAATGGCCAAACAACGGTGTCATAAGTACGTGTTTGTAATTAATGATTGTTTATTTGACAAACAATACATCGGTATAACCGATGTAGTCATTATTTATATTACATTTATACGGGGTCTGTATTTCTAAATTTAAGACACATCATTCATCCTCTGACATAACACTTTATTTTCCAATATTCCTATAATTCGTTTTGGTATCTGAATATAGATATTTATTATATGTTAATAAATTCGAGTCTCAAATCACTAATCACCCCCGCTGCCGCAACAATATTGGTTTTCCTATTAAATTCGATAGGTGGCGAAACGTACAGGTAGCGAAATGATCAGGGTAGCGAAATGACTTCTCGGTGGGTAGCGAAATGACTGTAGCGAAATGGTATGGGTAGCGAAACGTCTGACAACCGTTGCCAGGTTCGTTTCTAACGTAGTAGGATCTCTATATATGGTATGAAAAATAGTCCCAAACACATACTATAAATATAGAATGAATACAAGATTTTAATCAGTAAATTGTCCAGCTATGTCTAAAGAAAAGATTATCGAGATATTTCAAATCATATATATTTACGAAATCTCCTTAAATGTAGGTCGCGGTGTCGAAGCCAATTTACTCACCCGCCATGCTTGTTCACAACGTTGGATTTTATTCTCGGATTTTTCTTTGTTAACGGTAGGGACATCGGCTTATTTATGCTTCACTCATTACTTGATAATATATTTTGATACGCCACAGCTGTTAAAGTTGGCAATATTATGTATTCAAGCGATAATTCTCAGTAAGAAGATGCCACATTTCAAATTTTCCATTTTCAACTGGGTCTGTTTTGACGAGCAGACCACATCAATTGCCTCGAAATCAATTGCCTGAAGGAAATCGTCGTCGAATTCAGCCATTGTTTATTGCAGACGAACGTGTATAATTATTTTGTATCGATCTGAAGGTAAACATAAACACACAAAAACATATACATGTATGGTCGATAAGGTTTGACCTGGCACTGCATGAATATTCCGCCTTTTTATACGCCCGAAGGGTCGTATTATGTTATGGTCTCCATCGCCTGGCCGTCTGGCTGGGTGTCCGTCTGTCCGTCTGTCTGTCTGTCCGTCTGTCTGTCTGTCCGTCCGTCTGTCTGTCCGTCCGTCCGTCCGTTAGCAAATTCGTGTCCTGGCTATAACTTACTCATTTTTTCTCCGATTTTCAAAATTCTTTCACACAAATGTTCAGTATCACTTGAAGGTGTGTCGCGTACAAAACCCAATTGTGAACTTTCAAGGTCAAGGTCACAAATAGGGCGTTAGCAATTTTCGTGTCCTTGCTAAAACTTACTCATCTTTTCACCAATTTTCAAAATTCTTTCACACGTATGTTCAGTATCACTTGAAGGTGTGTCGCGTACAAAACCCAATGGTGAAATTTCAAGGTCAAGGTCACAAATAGGGCGTTAGCAATTCTGTCCGTCCGTCTGTTAGCAAATTCGTGTCCTGGCTATAACTTACTCATTTTTTCTCCGATTTTCAAAATTCTTTCACACAAATGTTCAGTATCACTTGAAGGTGTGTCGCGTACAAAACCCAATTGTGAACTTTCAAGGTCAAGGTCACAAATAGGGCGTTAGCAATTTTCGTGTCCTTGCTAAAACTTACTCATCTTTTCACCAATTTTCAAAATTCTTTCACACATATGTTCAGTATCACTTGAAGGTGTGTCGCGTACAAAACCCAATGGTGAACTTTCAAGGTCAAGGTCACAAATAGGGCGTTAGCAATTCTGTCCGTCCGTTAGCAAATTCGTGTCCTGGCTATAACTTACTCATTTTTTCTCCGATTTTCAAAATTCTTTCACACATATGTTCAGTATCACTTGAAGGTGTGTCGCGTACAAAACCCAATTGTGAACTTTCAAGGTCAAGGTCACAAATAGGGCTTCAGTATCACTTGAAGGTGTGTTGCATACAAAACCCAATTGTGAACTTTCAAGGTCAAGGTCACAAATAGAGCGTTAGCAAATTTTGTGTCCTGGCTGTAGCTAACTAGACCTACATCATTACCTTTAAGGTCAGTCATATTTGAAGGTGAAAGGTTAAACGCACTTATGTCACGTTCGGTTTAAACTTTCTCGACTTTTTTTCCAAAGTTCAAAAAAGACTGAAAGTCTGAAAATGATTGCTATGTACACTGTTCTTACCATGCTCATATCTTGGATATTTATTCACTTATTTCAAACTTGTTTACACAAATGGTCAGTACTAGATAAGGGTGTGTGGTATGAAGAGAGTAATTCAGGAGGTACACATAACATGTCTATAGCTTAAAAGAAGCATTTCCAGTTTTTACATTACAATACTATTGATGTTTTTTTTTTTTCATATCCTTATCTCTAAAAAGCGTTTTCTCTCCTTTAAACTTTCGGGCGTATAATGCCCTGCCTCGCGGTGCTCTTGTTTCGTAAACTGTTTGTATCCTTCCAAACACACACGTGAAACATGCGTCACTATCACGATTTTTCATCGACGAAAGACGGCGGAAGGTAATGAGTGCCAGTTCAAACCTTACGGATAATATATGTTTAGTATTTATTTATACCACTAGAGCATTGATTTAGATTTATTTATTTCATTTTTATTCATGCATTGCAAAATAAACATTTCCACATAAGTCTACACTGAAATAAGGCGTCGTTAATCGCTGACGTTTCAGTAAGTGGAGTGTTTATGTTTACATTGTCACGTATCGATTCCCCATTGATAAATCTTAAAATATGTCATAACTGGGTCAGTACAGTATTACTCCGCGCTTACACAGCGGAATTCTTGGAAAAGGAGAACCGCCTCAAACCGGTATTGAAATGAACGTTCATGGGAACATGCAACTTTCTTTTTAGAATAAGGTTATATAAGGACGTTGCAGGGCGAATGTAAATATATGAGAATGAACCAACCTAACAAAATAGTGTAAAGTAATGAGATGTGCCAAAAACATTCACGAAACTAGAAAAGTGTGTCTGTAAGACACAGCGATGCCCCCGTGGTGATGCTTGCCTAACTGCATGTAAAATGCCTAAGTCATTTGACATTGGGCTTGCTGGCAGCATGGAAAGTATGGATGGTATTTAATGTGTATTTGCAATTCCGTGTCAATAGCTATAGTGGTTAGCGAGATATAAGACAATGAAAAACTGTGACAACCAACTGCAAGAAAAAGCGTGACACGTGGAAAGACGGAAGGACGGACATGTGCAAAACATAATGCCCCCAATTATCGTCAACGGGGGATGCACATCTGCAACCAGCAGTGTTTCATTAGGATCGGACAATAACTTGCCAAGAAATGTGTATGACAAGCTCACAGCAGAAGAAAAAAAGAAGAAGAATAAGACCAAGAATAAGAATCAGCAGAAAGCATGTACATTTAAACCTCTCTATAATGGCCACTAAAGTGTGTTAATTATAGTTGGTATTTAGGGCAGGTGGCTGCTGTAGGAGCGTTCTGTTTTACTTTCACCTTGCTTTTAGCAGCCATCTGCTTTTAACACAAACAAGAGGGCCATGATGGCCCTGATATCGCTCACCAGACAATCAGAGGAGAAGATACTCAAATATTTCACTATATATATGTTTCTAAAGAAAACTGGCCACCCCTGGGGCGGTGCCAATTTTGACCCCAGGGCTACAATTTATATAATAATTTTAACTTTTGCAGAGGACCTGAACATGATTGTATGTGCAAAATATAAAGCTGAGAATGTTACCTCCCAGTTTCTGGAGAAGATTTTCAATATATATGTTTCTATTGAAAACTGCCAACCCCTGGGGCGTTGCCAATTTTGACCCCCGGGGCATAATTTACAAAACTCACTTAGAGGACCGGAATATGATGATATGTGCCAAATATGAAAGCTAAGAACCTTCCCGTTTCAGAGATGACGATTTTCAAAATTTTCACTATATATTTCTATTGAAAACTGCCCAACCCTGGGGCGGGGCCAATTTTGACCCCAGGGGCATAATTTATAAACGTTTTGCAGAGAACCTGAACATGATGCTATGTGCAAAATATGAAAGCTGAGAACATTCCAGTTTCAGGAGAAGATTTTCAAAGTTTTCACTATATGTTTCTATTGAAAACTGTCCACTCCTGGGGCGGGGCCAATTTTGACCCCAGGGCCATAATTTATATAACTTTTGTAAAGGACCTGAACATGATGCTATGTGCCGAAGATGATAGCCGAGAACCCTGTGGATTCAGAGGAAGATATTTTAAAGTTTCAAATTGTTGACGACAGACGACGGAAGACGGACACCGCACGACGCACGCCGGACATCAGGTGATCACAAAAGCTTACCCTGAGCACTTTGTGCTCTGGTGAGCTGAAAACACATTGCTTTAAGCACCCACCTGCTTTTAACAGAATTAGTTGATATCCCCTGCCAAAGGTAAAACGGCAAACAATTGGGGGGGGGTTGGTTTTGATCGGGTTTTACATTGTTTTAACGGTATTTCAGCCATATCACGACGTCAAGCTAATTACAGGTGGAGGAAGACCACCAGAAGTTCTTCTGTGCACGGAATAAATTGCATTATTTCATGCACAGAAGATCCAGGTAGAACCACCGAACTACCGCAAGCCAGCTGGAAGGCTTCCTCGCATGAAAAATCGAAATACCCAAACCGGGATTCGAACCTATACTGACAGCGGTGAGGGGCTAAGCGATTGTTGGATGAAGACCATAACCACTTGGCCACGGAGGCACCTGTACTCAATTTTATAATTCAAATAATTTTTTGTAGAGGACTTCAAGATGATGCTATGTGCCAAATTTGAAAGCTGAGATACTTCCAGTTTCAGAAGAGAAGATTTCTAATGGTTTTACAATGTTTCTATATAAAACAAGAGGGCCATTGACAGGGTTAATTTTTCAACAGACAATACCGGTATTTCTAACAGATGACAGAATTTCAGTTTTATCCCTTATCACTGCTGAGTATGACTTAACTGAATTAGCACACAGTTTGGATTCTGATCTGACACATCTGTAACTTCATATGTGGTTTGTACAAGAGAGTTAATTGTAAGATTGATATGTTTGAAAACAGTGTGAACAAACTTAAACATAAATACTTGAACTGCCCTGATCTAATATTTCGACCACTAAGGGCCTTTTACAAAGATTATCATGTCAAAATACACGCCACATTTTTGTTACATGCATTCAGCGATAAAATCAAAGAGGATAATATTATTAAGAGGTTAAAACATGGCCTAGGTGTGCCTTCTGGCCATAATGGCACACCTGGTGCCATAATAGCCCGAGGGCTTTAGCCCGAGGGCTATTGTGACACCAGGTGTGCCATTATGGCCAGAAGGCACACAAAGGCCATATTTTGACCTTTTTATTGAATACCTTAAACATTTTACTAGAAAGATCTATATGCCGCCTTTTCATTTCTTGAAACACAATCTACAGTAGATGTTACATCCCAACAAACCACAGACATAGAACTAGAGATCTATAATTTTACAAAAATAAGGAAGGAATAGTCATACTTTCATGGGGATTCGAATCCCCGTCGAAAAATATGTAGTCCGACGTAATAACCACTAACACTAACGATGACTTTACTTTTGACTAGATCTACACTGTTTTAACTTATTAAAATTTTTTGAGAACTTCCGATGGATGACGTGAAATTATGACGTCACAACTGTCATTTTTGAATAACATAAACTACGTTAGGTAGTACCGATCGATACAAACAAAGAAATTGATTTTTAATAGAATTTCACGATTGTATTAACTTTACAGATTTCCAGATCTAGAACACGATTTGACAACGACGTCAAACCCCTTTCTCCGGCCATGTTTGAATAGATCTAGATCTAGAGCGATGTTGCTAACGTCAACGCACTGCACGTGAAAAAGATCGTGGGCCGATTATGGATAATCGACCCGCCGGGAAATTATGGCTTTGGTCACATGACTCCGTAATGACAGTTTTCTACGGCTATTTTGTTACTATTTATAGTAACGGTATTCAATAATGATTATTAATATTGATTATTCTCTTTGATTTTATGGCTGAATGCATGTAACAAACATGTGACGTGTATTTTGACATGATAATCTTTGAAAAAGGCCCTTAGTGGGCGAAATATTAGATCAGAGCAGTTCAAGTATTTATGTATTATATTAATTCCCTATTTTGGAATATTTTTTTCATTGCAAACTTAAACAAGCAGACAGCAATTCTGAAGCAGACAGGAATGCTAGAGTATAGAACACTAAGTCTTAAACTTGTATTAACCCTTTCCCGGTTCTATGTTTATTACGAAATTCAATACCTACTGAATATTCATGGACAAAATAGTTATGATGAATCATGGAATATGGAACATTGTAGCCATTTTAGAAAGTAAAGAAACAGATCTTTCAACTTCTGTTAGCAAACAGAGCAGACTCTAGGAGCCATCTGATCTGGGTCTACTCTGTTTGAAAATGCGTGAAACACATTTATATGAAGGAAAGGGTTAAGCTGAACTTCACAACAGATACACTGATAGGCTCTATATTGATAGCTGGCAGCTTAATGTAGGGAATACGTATGAAATTATTTTTTTAAAAGAGCTTTCTGCATTTTGAGAATTATCCACATAGTTTTCTTAATCTAAAATGAGTGTCTTTATTTGTCTGAACACAATTTCTACTCTACTGATTAAGGGTGATTACACAACTGACTAACTAGTCCCAGTGCACTGGTTTCATCAGAGTTAAGGTGAAACCTTTAAACTGTAGTTTCTAATGTGGAGAAGTCTATACACACAGGACTGGGCCAATTTTACAATATTTACAAAACTCATAAAGGTATGCTAAGTAAATCTATACACCAAATACCTAAGTTCTGGGACATGCAGTTTTTGACAAGAAGATTTTTATAGTTTTTCCTATGCATGACCCCAAGGGCTGTTTCAGCAGTCAGCTACAAAAAATTGGCAATCCCTGAGGTGGGACCAATTTTGACCATAGGGACATAATTTATATAACTTTTGTAGAAGACCTGAAGTTGAAGCTATGTGCCAAATATGAAAGCTGAGAACATTTCAGTTTCAGAGGAGAAGATATTCAAAGTTTTCACTCTATGTTTCTAATGAAAACTTCACATCCCTGGGACGGGGCCAAATTTGACTCCATGGGCATAATTTATATAACTTTTTGTAGAGGACCTATAGGTGATGCTATGTGCCAAAGATGAAAGATGAGAACCCTGTAGATTCAGAGGAGCAGATTTTTAAGGGTTCAAATTGTTGACGACGAACGACGCACACCGACGGACGATCACAAAAGCTCACCCTGAGCACTTTGTGCTCTGGTGAGCTAAAAAGGCTAATCATAATATGTAGAATTCTGCAAAACCATGTCTCACATATGCACTAATTCTAGGTTGGCAGCTGCCAATATAGGAGCCATATTTGTATCGCTCAATTAGCTTATGACATCACTTCTTGTGATCTTGTCGCTTTCTTAAGTTTGATTTACACATTTTCTTTATTATGATATCACAAATGTTATGAAATAATATCACAAATGTTACTATAAAGTTTAAGGGCAAATGAATAAAAGACCAACATGGATAATGTTTAATCTTTTATTTAAAGAAGACATGTTTGTGAAACACTATGCCCCCGCGATTTGACCTTTGACCTTGATGCATGACCTTGACTTTAATAAGTCACCCCTAAAATGTTCGCCTCCATAAGTTGTACATGCATGCCAAGTTGAAGCATATACCTGTATGTCCAATGGCTACAAAATTATCACCAACGTTAAAGTTGTCCATAAACCAACCAACCATCGTACAGACAGGGCAAAAACAATATGCCCCTCCCCTTTGATCGGGGGGGGGGGGGATACAAGTAACCTAGATCAATATTGGCAATGATAATGAAAACATATCAGCTATTTGATGAACAAGTGCATGACTTTGCATGAATATTAACCAAATCCAAGTTTGTGACACCAACTACCCATATAACTGGACCAAAACACAAAAATACTCATGACTTTGCATGAATATTAACCCTTTACTCCATGAATATTTATGTAAGAAACTAGAACTATCACTATAGGTGATAAGTACCCCCACACAGCAGCTTTCATTGCAAATCCAAGTTTGTGACACCAACTACCCATATAACTGGACCAAAACACAAAAATACTCAAAATTCAAGGGGAGATAATTCTATGATGTCTGCAACTAAACATATGAAAATTGTGTCTTGCGTATCTGCTATTAGTGGTTATTATGTGTGACAAGTATCAATTCAACTTCAAATTAAGGGAGGAGTTTGCGACACTAACTCCCCATGTTTCATGCCAAAATGACAAACAATACTCAATGTTCAAGGGGAGATAATTCTGCAATGCCCAGCACAAAACACATGAAAATTACTTCTTGCACATCTGCTATTTGTGGTTATTATGTATACCACATATACACTGAACAACTTTAAAACTGATGGAGGTGTCCCCAACACAAACTCCCCACGTTTTATGCCAGAATGACAAAAAAAATTCCAACCCCCCCCCCCCCCCCCCCCAAAAAAAAAAAACCTTCCAGGGGAGATAATTATGCAATGTGTAGCTCTAAACACATGAAAATTGCATCTTGCACATCTACTATTCATGGTTATTATGTATATCCAAATATAAACAGAATAACTTTCAAATTGAAAGAGGAGTTCTGGACACCAACTTAATATGTTTCATGCAAAAATGACAAAAATACTCAAAAGTTTAAGGGGAAATAATTCTGCAATGCCCAGCCTTGCACATCTACCATTCATGGTTTTTAGGTATACCAAATATAAATTCAATAACTTTTAAACTGAAGGAGGAGTTTGCGACACCAACTACCCATGTTCAAATGCGGACGGACCGACTGACTGCCCACCGGCCGGACAGGGAGGTTCCATAATACACCCTAAAACAAGTTTGCGGGGGTATAATAATGATGTCATGAATCAGAATGTTAATTAGTTTCATTGTTATAATAGGACATGGACATAGGAATGTTTGCCATGGCAGAAACTCTGACCAGACGGCTCCTACAGGAGGCATCTGATCCGTGTCTACTGTTTGCAAAGGTATTTATGGAGGAAAGGGTTAAAGTAGTAATAGCCAATGTTAGAGTTTCTGGACGATAACCATGACAATGAAGCCAGAGTAACAACAATAGCTCGGGTTATTTTCTTAGAATAAACAGACAAGCTATTTTTTTTACTCGGTTAAAGTTGTGGGGGTATAATGAAAGCCATACACAATGAAATCATCCAAAATATCGTAGATTGCAAAATTATCATACATGTACATGATTGTAAAATGACAAAATAGTTCGAAAGCCCCAGTAGAACTTTTATTCAACTATTTGCATGCTAGCAGTGAATTCTCTAGCCATCTATGAAGTATGCAGACACTTTGGTTTGGTTTGGTTTTAAATCTGGTTTTACATCGTTTTAACAGTATTTCAGTCATATGACGATGTCCGGCAAATTACAGGTGTCGGTAGACTCCAGAGGTTCTGTGTGCATAGAACAAATTGCATTGTTTTGTGCACAGAAGAACATCCAGGTAGAACCACCGCCCTAACACAAACCAGCTGGAAGGCTTCACATGAAAAATCTAAATGCTCAGACCAGGATTCGAACCCAAAGCCATGAAGGGCTAAGCGAATGTCAGTCGAAGACCATAACCAATCTGCCACAGAGGACTCCAAACACTTTAGATCACAAAATGTGGGGCCTGATCTCAGATCCAAACTGTTTGGTCACTCAAGCTTAAAATTTGCAAAAAATGATAGACAATTTGACAAAATTACGTAGCATGCAAGAAAATAATTTTGTTGTTCTGTCCGAGATATAAAATAAAGCTTATGCTATATTATCTCACCTTAATCCTCTATCTGATAAAAAAGACAAATACAAATTCCAGAGTAGACACTCTTCAGCTCTTGTTTGAGATGTCTGATCAGGGTCCGCTCTGTTTACTTAACACTTTCCTTCATATAAATGTGTTTTCACTAATTTGCAAACAGTAGACCCAGATCAGACGGTTCCTACAGGAGCCATCTGATGGTGGTCTGCTCTGTTTGTTAGTGGAATTTGGTAGATATGATTCTATAGTATTTATCAGGGCAATTATAATGAATATTCAGTAGGTATTGAAATTTGGAATAAACATAGAACAGGGAAAGTGTTAAGGAAATTTTTACCTCATTCTACAGTTTCTACCATGTCAAAAAAAAACCTAATATTCACATACCATTACAATAATTCAAAACTTTTAGAGTGGGAATGATTCACTAATGTGATGTAATGTCCCTTGCAAATACTGCAGAGGAATCCTCTCATCAGGGTCTGCATTGTTTGTCATATTACTTATCTTTAAAAACATCCCTGCATATTCATAGTAAGCTTGACCTGTTTGAATTTTAGAATAATCCATTTGAAAATTCAGCAGTGAAAGTGTTAAAGGTCAACGTATATTTCATTGAAACTTGTCCTTTATTTCCTTGTTGTAACGTGTAAAATATTTTATCAACACCAAAATATAATCTCTAGAAGCAATGCAGAAATCTCCTTTGGCACATTTCTGCATCTGTATTATCATTTGTCTTAACCCTTTCCACTATGAATATTCATGTAAGAAATACAGTATATATGAATACTTTTAAGCTGATTTTTTATAATTGCTCTGATAAATACTATAGAATCAGGATCCATGCTTATAAAGCTTTTAGTTGAGTCTGAGTTTCGTTCTCAAGCTTTTGATTGGTCAGATTTGAGTTCTCAAGCTTTTGATTGGTCAGATTTGAGCCAAAGGCTCAAATCTGACCAATCAAAAACTTGAGAACAAACTCAGACTCAACTAAAAGTTCTAATAGTCCAATAGCATGTATGAAATTTCAATCCAATGGCATGAGCTATATATAGGAGTTATTGTCCGGACAAATTGTGGACCTTGGGCATGACACTTCCGCTCATCATGATATTTCCATGAATGAACTTTTAATCCAATGGCATGAGCTATATAGGAGTTATTGTCCGGACAAATTGTGAACAAAAATTACAAGGGGCAATAACTCCAATATTATTGAAGTTAGAGTTATGGACCTTGTGCATGACACTTCCTCTCATTATGCTCTTTCCATATATGAAGATTCAACCAACGCGCATCAAGCATATTGAAGTTATCGTCTGGGCTAGAAAGTGTGACAGACGGACAGACAACTCTCACGAAAACAATATGTCTCTCCCATATAAATATGGGGGCCTTTGGGGGGAGACATAATAAAGGTTTTTAGAAGGATTTGGATGATTGTGGTCTACATGTGCACTATTTTTGACTTTTTTTTAAATGTTTTGAATTTGTTTTTGACATGTACCGCTTTTGATATTTTGGCATCATTTTACATTGGCTCTACACTGCTGCAATGTAAATAACAATTAAAGATGACAGACAAGAAGTGCTAATAGTGTCATTGTGCTGTTTCAGGATGTGCTCCTCAATGCATTGTTAACCCTTTCCCTCATATTTAGAAATGTGTTTTCACGCATCTGCAAACAGTGTAGACCCAGATCAGACGGCTCCTAAAGGAGCCGTCTGATCAGGGTCTACTCTGTTTGCTAATAGAATTTGGTAGATCTGTTTCTTTGCTTTCTAAATTATCTACAATGTTCCACCTTCTATATTTCTTTATAATTATTTTGTTAATGAATATTCAGTAAGTACTGACATTTGTAACAAACATAGAACAGGGAAAGGGTTAACAGAAAGTGGTACAACACATAGATAAACATGCAGAGAAAGCTCGGTAGGATCAGGTGGATCTGTCTTAATCAACCATCAAACACACAGGGGGCCATTTCGTGGGTCTCGATTTAGTGCTATATTATATACAAGGGGTCTAACTACCCATTCGCAAATTTCACGACCGATTCTAAATAACGCCTGGTTTTGGGCTGCCAAGATGGAATAACCACTAATGTTTGGTACACGTGAAGCTGGGACCTTGTACTTTTCAAATAATATAACTTTTGATACGTTCCGACTAAGCCGTAGCCAGTGCCGACGTGAAATTCCTACAAAATACGCTGATTTTTCTTACTCAGACGACAAGTCGCAACAACGTGACCTAGTTTCTATTTAGCCAGTAGCAATTTAAGGCACCTGACTGACCGAGGGATGGCGCCCTGCGTTCTCGCTAACGCTTATAGGGCAAGCAAGATAACAGACACGCGGATGTTGTTATATTGTAAAGGAAGCGGGTCACGTGACTCGTAGTGGCCTGAGAGATTTAAATCTGCTAATTGCACGAAAATTCGACTGCATTTCGGATCTGCATCAGTGTCTGCAGAGAGCTTGAGAGGTAAACGATAGCTTTTTGTCGTATGTATTGATTGCACAATCGTTTTGTCCCGGAGCATTGCGATTATGGCCGTTTTACAAGGGACCAAGCGACAGTCTATGTTGCGACTTCTCGTCTGAGTAAGAAAAATCAGCATATTTTGTAGGAATTTCACGTCGGCACTGGCTACAGCTTAGTTGGAATGTATCAAAAGTCTCCAGTATTTTCAAGAAAGGAGATAAGCATCTTGCTGAAAACTACAGGCCGGTTTCTTTGACATCTGTTGTCTGCAAAATTTTAGAACACATAATATGCAGACACCTAATGACACACTTAGAAAGTAACAAAATCCTTACAAATCTGAACCATGGATTCCGAACAGGCTACTCCTGTGAGACACAGCTCTTAACTACGCTGAACGACTTCCTCCAGGAACATGACAGGGGGCACCAAACGGATGTAGCTATTCTAGATTTTTCGAAAGCATTCGACACGGTACCGCATGACAAACTGTTACACAAGTTACACCACTATGGAATTCAAGGGAGCATCCACACCTGGCTGACCAACTTCCTAACAACCCGCAAAATGCGAACCGTAGTAGAAGGTGGACAGTCAGACGAGACATCTGTGGACTCCGGAGTCCCACAAGGAACTGTCCTTGGACCGATCCTGTTTCTCTGTCACATAAATGACCTCCCAGATTGTGTAAAATCGTCAGTACGTCTGTTTGCAGATGACTGCCTGCTTTACCGGACCATCAAGAGCAGTACGGATCAGGAGAAACTTCAATCAGACCTACTCAACCTAGAAACATGGGCGAACAAATGGGGTATGAGATTCAATGCGAAAAAGTGTTACATGCTCTCCATAAACCAGAAGATATCCAAATTCTACCAGCTCGGCAACCATATCCTACAGGAGGTTCAAGATAATCCGTATCTAGGCATACAGATATCCAAAGACCTCAAGTGGAATGTGCACATAAACAATTTATGTAAAAAGGCCAACGCCACACTTGGAAGACGGAACTTAAGAAATGTTCCCGAAAAATGCAGGAAAACGGCATACATATCAGTAGTAAGATCTATAATGGAGTATGGAGCAACCATCTTGAATCCTTACCTCAAAGGGGACATAGACAGGTTGGAGAAAATTCAAAACAGTGCGGTCAGGTTCATTAAAAGGAACTATAAGGACAGAGAGACGGGAGCAGTAACAAGAATGAGAGAACAACTGGATTTAGAGACCCTTGAAGACAGGAGACTGAGCCTTCGCCTGGTACTTATGTATAAGGTAGTAGAGGGATTAGTACCAGCTCTACCGAAATCCACTTTCACGAAACCGCCGAAACCGAGGAGAAACGTCAAGGCAACAAGGTTTAAAGACTACAGTGCAAGCAATATAATAGAAAATCAAGTATGTAACAACACAAAAGGGCTGGCAGTCCCAAATAGCAAGACCCCTCAATACAGGAATTCATTCTTTGTAGACACTGCGATACAGTGGAATAGACTACCGAACAGCATCGTGCATGCTGATTCCGTAGAGGCTTTCAAGACAGCCCTACGAGATCATCGCCAGAAATAAAGGCGACTCTTCTCACCCGTCGTGTAAAAGCCTTATAGGATTCTACGACGTATATATACAGATACAGATTATTTGAAAAGTATCGTACACTCACCTTCTATCGAACCTCACCTGTTTATCGAACCTTTCATTTTTTTGTGTTTTTACGCATGTACAAGTGCACACTACGTCATAAAATCATGAGTACCGTTGCTTTGTCTGTAAACAACGCCTCGTAGCTTTAAAAACAAAATATACGTCATAAACAGGTCAATACAGTTTATTTTCCGTTCAACTATGCTAAACATGAGAAAACTCTTACTACGTTATAGAATATCAACATGAATTGAAAAGTGTACCACATTAAAAATGTTTGACAGCTCTGAACCCTTCAGCTTATGCAAAGGTCGCATGCCCATGATGAAATAACGTGACTATGAGTATTATGTTACAGTAAACAGTTTCTAAAATAAAGGTTCGATAAGCAGGTAAGGTTTTTCTGGCAGCCATTTTTGTTTTTGTTATGCGGGTGGTGGGGAACACTGGATTGTTTGGGGATTAATAGATGAGGATAAAAATATTTAATTGTTTCAGGGTATGTATAAAAGATTATTTTGAACTGCTGATTTATTTTTTTCTTCAATATTCACAGTAAACGTTTTTTGTTCCTGGTCAAAGGTTAAGAGGTTCGATAGACGGTAAGACCATGCTACAATGTCCCAGCTTCACACCAAACATTAGTGGTTATTCAATCTTGGCTGTCCAAATCCGTGCGTTATTTCGAAATGGTCATGAAATTTGCGAATGGGTAGTTGGACCCCTTGTATGTAATATAACACTAAATCGACTCAATCATTTTTTTTACTTTTTAGACCATCTGGCATCTAGACCCACGCCCTCTGTGGTCAAACATAGGTGCAAGTATGGGTCTGTAAATCTGTATGACAGGTGGTAGCTTAATGCATATAGGAGCTTTCTGTATTACTTTTGCTCTGTATTAAGCAGCCACCTGGTTT
The DNA here is from genome assembly GCA_963576725.1 of Azorinus chamasolen. Lineage (NCBI taxonomy): Eukaryota > Metazoa > Mollusca > Bivalvia > Cardiida > Solecurtidae > Azorinus > Azorinus chamasolen. The sequence goes on along the minus strand of OY755240.1, from coordinate 64,870,577 downwards.
TCTTCGATTTTTATTTCGATTTTGATGGACCAATTTATGTTTACCTGTTTCCTGTAAAGGCGGTTCCTTGAAAAATTCGAAGCCTCGTAAATTTCACTTCGGGTATAACCTAAAACACGGACCCAGTACAACCCGAAATCTATTTACGGACGTTTCGCTGCTACCCTGGCCATTTCCCTACCCAGGCCATTTCGCTACAGTAATTTCGCACCCTTAGTTAGGGAAGTCATTTCGCTACCCTGCACTAATCCTGTCACCCACTTAATATAATTATACACAGTTTTCATTGATTTGGACGATAACAGATGAAATTTTAACTACCGAGCGTAGCAACATAGGCAAACAGTTTGGATCCGAATGAGACGTTCACATATGGAAGGTGGAACATTGTAGCCATTTTAGAAAGTAAAGAATCAGCCAGATCTTTCAAATTCTATTAGCAAACAGAGCAGACGCTGATCAGACGGCTCCAATAGGAGCCGTCTGATCTGGGTCTTTCCTGTTTGCAAATGAGTGAAAACACGTTTATATGAGAGAAAGTGTTAAAATAAAAGTAGATTGTAAGTATAGTCTTTTCATTTGATCGTTATTTATTTAGCAAAAATGCATGTGGCGCGCCTCCATGTTAATTCAATCTGTGTCACGTACCGATCATACACCAATCTGATCTATTTATCGGCGGCAACTTTGATCTCGGAGTGGACAATATTGACACGTGGAAATACGTAAGCAATGGGTGCCTTAAATCAATCAGCATTATATCAAAGGGACATCGATAATGATACGCGTATTATTTTTAACAAAAATAAATTCTTTAGTTTTATGTGTTTACTTTTACAGTTATTACAGTATTAAAATATTCCTTACCAGTGTTGCATGTTCTATATGCTGCAGTTGCCGACAGTTGTTGCAGTGTAGATAATAATTAAATTCATTTTAAGTCGGGTTTTTTTATATTACATTTACACAGGGTATGTTCATCTAAAAGACGCATCATTCATTTTCTGACATAACACTTTATTTTTCCAATATTTATTTTTTGGTATCTGAATATAATTATTTATTCTATGTTAATAAATTCGACTCTCAAATATAACCACCGCCGCAACAATATTGTTTTTCCCAATTAAATTCCACAGGTAGCGAAACGTACAGATAGCGAAATGGCCAGGGTAGCGAAATGACTTCCCGGTGGGCAGCGAATTGACTGTAGCGAAAAGGTCAGGGTAGCGAACGTCCGACAGCCATCTCTATAATCATTTGCCCCAAACAAGCGGTGCTATTCTGAATAATTTAACACTCCTTGTAGAAGGTTACCTACACACCATTCCTCTGACATTTGGTGAAAATAGTGTCAACTAGTGGTTAAGGAAGAACGATAAATATATAAATATACAATAAATATATAAAATTATACAATAAAATATATTTTATACAATATTGCAACGCCCTACACGCCATTGAAGAGATGTTGTTTAAAGAACAAATTGTTTAAAATCTATATTAGTTCTAGTGACCCATTGATATAATAAATGCAATGGACCATTTATTTATAATTTCCATAAGATACTTTTTGTGGACTTTGGTGGAAATCCCTTCAACGGTTTCGGATATATCGTTAAAAAGAAATGGCGTGTAAAATCTATTTTTAGTTTCTGTTACGAAATTATAGAATGGATTGGGACGATTTATATAAATCTCATATCGGAGAATATGAAAATAATTCCCGTGAAATATGGGGAAATCCAGTCATTGGTTTAGGATAAAATGTAGTTGTAACTATTGACGCCATAAATACACATTCCTTTGCAAACAGAATAGACCGAGATCAGACGGCTCGTCTGGCCAGGGTCGGCTGTTTGCTTATGGACACAATACAGATCTGGTTCTACAGTTTCTGTCATGGCCAATAATGCCTGTGTCCATGTGCTATTATAAAATCAATATCTGATTGATATTCATGATGTAATTATTTCTTCCATAAATATTCATAGAGTTTATGGTTAACACTTACCCCCAATTAGTTGGTTCGTTTACAGTATATCATAGTTATTTACGTTCATTTTAACAGTAATTCAGTCATATCAGGACATCCCGCTAATCCGCGGTTAACCCTTTCCCTGTTCTATGTTTATTCCTACTGAATATTCATGTACAAAAAAGTAAGTATGGAAGGTGAAACATTGTATAGCATTTTAGAAAGCAAAGAAACAGATCTACCAAATTCCATTAGCAAACAGAGCAGACCCGGATCAGATGGTTCATATAGGAGCCATCTGATCTGAGTCTACTTTGTTTGCAAATGCATGGACATGCATTTATATGAGGGAAGGGGTTAAGCTGGAGATTTCGTTTAAACCCTATCCCTAATGGCTATTTATGCCTGACCAGGGTCCATGCTTATAAAGCTTTTAGTTGAGTCCGAATTTCGTTCTCAAGCTTTTGATTTGTCAGATTTGAGTTCTCAAGCTTTTGATTGGTCAGATTTGAACCAAAGGCTCAAATCTGACCAATCAAAAGCTTGAGAACGAACTCAGACTCAACTAAACGTTTTATAAGCATGGACCCTGGTCACTTCATGAGTACTTGTATCTATGTAAAATTTTCAAAGGACATTTTTGCGTTGACTATTAAAGCTTTAGGATCAGATCTAAATAATTACATAAGCAAACAAAATAGACCTGATCAGACGGCTCCTACAGGAACCATCTTATGATCTGACATTGGTCTAGTCTGTTTGCAAATTTGTAAATAAGCGTTTACATGAAGGAAAGGGTTTGAGAAAATTGTTGACGACATACGACGCACAATGTACATGCACAACATACAAGGAACACAGGACGAACCCAACAGAACACCTTGACATTTTGTACAAGGTGAACTAACATAGAATTTAACGGACACTTTCTTTAAACGAATTCTCCTTCCTAAACTATTGATTGAATATTCAGTAAGAGTCACAGGAATGATTTGTAGATGAACTTCTATCAGAATATAAATTGTTGCACATGGTCAACTGCAGAAGTAAGTTCTCCTAAACGGCAGAATGGATTGTGCACAACAAAATTAAATTGGAATATTCATCAATATTCAAATGACCCTATATGAAATTACATTGTTCAGAGCACAAGTAGGTTACATGAGTTAATATAGATATTTAAACTGGAGTTTTTTTTCCTGCTTGACTTTACTTCTTTTTCATTTAAAACTTTATCACCGAGTGGTTTTCGTTTTTTTTTAGCTCACATGATATAGTGCCAAAGTAAGCTAAATAGTAGAATTGCCCTTGGTCTGTCATCTCATGGTCCATTGTACATCGTCAGCATTTTTTAACCATTTCCCTGTTCAATATTCATGTAAGAAAAAATGACATAATTAATATTTATTAGCTAAATTTTGATAATTTGGCATATGCACAAATTATTGTTTTGGCATTTATAAACTGTAGAATCAGGTCTATATAATTCCATACGCAAACAGAGCAGACCCTGACCAGACGGCTCCCATAGGAACCGTCTGATCTGGTTCTACTCTGTTTGCAACTGCGTGAATAGGCGTTTGTATATGGAGGAAAAGGTTAAAAGACGCCACCTCCTAAACCACTGACTGGATTTCCACCAAAATTTCATAGGAATTATCTGCAACTGACCCTCTATCCATATACAGTAGAACCTATCTAATGCGACCACTTAATGAATAAAGATGAGTGTCTTTATTAACAGGTGGTTGCTTAATGCAGGACAAAAGTACTTTCTGCATTATTTTTGTCCTGCATTAAGCCACCACCTGTCCCTACCTTCCAAAATTATACATATTTTAGGTGGTCGCATTAGAGGGATTTTACTGTATCTTATAGATGTTTTAGTACACTGTATAAGTAACAGAAGCCAACGACCAAGGGATCTATCTGCAGAGAAGCCTTTAATTATCCGATTTGTATAAATCATTCTTGTTCACTGGATACTTTGGTCAAACGAGGTAAAGTAGATTTTAATGAACGAACACACTTCTTTTTAAAATGACATTTCCTCTTAAACCATTGAATGTAGCTATCTCCACCAAATTTCAAAAGAATGATACCCAGATGACCCTCTATTGAAGTTATATACAGTAAACCCCATGTAAACAGGACATTACATTTAGTATCAGGTGGCATTGCCTCATAGGCTATTTTAGATGCAACATCTTTGAATAAATCTACCGAAAAGGAGCATTAACTAGAGAAAGGGGATTTTTTTTTTAGAATTTTTAGCTGGAAACCATTGTGATAAATAGAGCATTTGCTCCTAAAGGAGCAAATGCTCTATTTATCACAATGGTTTCACAAAGTGACTTTTACAGGGTCATCAAAAGTCGTCAATATGAGGGAATGGGTTAATGCAGGAACTTTCTGCATTACTTTATTCAGCAGTAAGCAGTCACCTGCCTAAAAATAGCTAGATTCTGTCACACCAGGGTTGTGTTCTCACGGCAATTCCAAGGTGTCAAAGAACGCTGAGCTGTGATCAGTGGAATCGCAAGCATCGCCTTGGCAACGCAGTGACATCGTCAGTAGACGCGTTGCCCCAGGATCGCGAAGAACGCCGAGCACTTTGAGCAGGCACAAAATAAACGTGATTGTACGGAGCTATAATTGAGCTCGCAATGCGCTTCTACCGCATTTGTTTAAGAAATGAATGACGTGCTTCCGGTGTTCATGAGGTTATGCAACGCATAGCTTTACGAGCAAAGTTAGTGAAGCCAGAAGGGTTTCACGTGAATCTTTGCTCGTAAAGCTATGCGTTGTATAACCTCATGAACACCGGGAGCACGTCATTTATTTCTTATATTTATATTCCATTGTATTTCTTATATTTCAACGGTATACCGGTCACGTAATAGCCGCTATCTAGGTCGTTGCCAGGTTCGTTTCTAACGTAGTAGGATCTCTATATATGGTATGAAAAATAGTCCCAAACACATATTATAAATATAGAATGAATACAAGATTTTAATCAGTAAATTGTCCAGCTATGTTTAAAGAAAAGATTATCGAGATATTTCAAATCATATATATTTACGAAATGTTGGTATTAAAGCATCTCCTTAAATGTAGGTCGCGGTGTCGAAGCCAATTTACTCACCCGCCATGCTTGTTCGAAAGCAGGTCACAACGTTGGATTTTATTCTCGGATTTTTCTTTGTTAACGGTAAGGACATTGGCTTATTTATGCTTCACTCATTACTTGATAATATATTTTGATACGCCACAGCTGTTAAAGTTGGCAATATTATGTATTCAAGCGATAATTCTCAGTAAGAAGATGCCACATTTCAAATTTTCCATTTTCAACTGGGTGTTTTGACGAGCAGACCACATCAATTGCCTCGAAATCAATTGCCTGAAGGAAATCGTCGTCGAATTCAGCCATTGTTTATTGCAGACGAACGTGTATCATTATTTTGTATCGATCTGAAGGTAAACATAAACACAAAAAAAACATATATTGTCGATAAGGTTTGACCTGGCACTGCATGAATATTCCGCCTTTTTCCGTAAACTGTTTTTATCCTTCCAAACACACACGTGAAACATGCGTCACTATCACGATTTTTCATCGAAGAAAGACGGCGGAAAGTAATGAGTGCCAGTTCAAACCTTACGGATAATATATGTTTAGTATTTATTTATACCACTAGAGCATTGATTTAGATTTATTTATTTCATTTTTATTCGTTCATTGCAAAATAAACATTTCCACATAAGTCTGATCAGAATCTACACTGAAATAAGGCGTCGTTAATCGCTGACGTTTCAGTAAGTGGAGTGTTTATGTTTACATTGTCACGTATCGATTCCCCATTGATAAATCTTAAAATATGTCATAACTGGGTCAGTACAGTATTACTCCGCGCCTACACAGCGGAATTCTTGGAAAAGGAGAACCGCCTCAAACCGGTATTGAAATGAACGTTCATGGGAAAATGCAACTTTCTTTTTAGAATAAGGTTATATAAGGACGTTGCAGGGCGAATGTAAATATATGAGAATGAACCAACCTAACAAAATAGTGTAAAGTAATGAGATGTGCCAAAAACATTCACGAAACTAGAAAAGTGTGTCTGTAAGACACAGCGATGCCCCCGTGGTGATGCTTGCCTAACTGCATGTAAAATGCCTAAGTCATTTGACATTGGGCTTGCTGGCAGCATGGAAAGTATGGATGGTATTTAATGTGTATTTGCAATTCCGTGTCAATAGCTATAGTGGTTAGCGAGATATAAGACAATGAAAAACTGACAACCAACTGCAAGAAAAAGCGTGACACGTGGAAAGACGGAAGGACGGACATGTGCAAAACATAATGCCCCTAATTATCGTCAACGGGGGATGCACATCTGCAACCAGCAGTGTTTCATTAGGATCGGACAATAACTTGCCAAGAAATGTGTATGACAAGCTCACAGCAGAAGAAAAAAAAGAAGAAGAAGAATAAGATCAAGAATAAGAATCAGCAGAAAGAATAATAATACAAACATGTACATTTAAACCTCTCTATAATGGCCACTAAATTGTGTTAATTATGTCTTCCCCCATATTTATATGGGGGAGACATATTGTTTTCGTGAGAGTTGTCTGTCTGTCCGTCCGTCCGTCCGTCCGTCTGTCCGTCACACTTTTTGTCCGGACGATAACTTCAATATGCCTGATGCCAGTTGATTGAAACTTCATATATGGAAAGAGCATAATGAGAGGAAGTGTCATGCACAAGGTCCATAACTCTGGCTTCACTAATATTGGAGTTATTGCCCTTTGTAAAAAAATTCTTTTTTTTTGTCAGGACGATAACTCCTATATGGCTCATGCCATTGGATTGAAACTTCATATATGGAAAGATCATGACGAGAGGAAGTGTCATGCACAAGGTCCATAACTCTGGCTTCACTAATATTGGAGTTATTGCCCTTTGTAAAAAATATCATAATTTTTTGTCCGGACAATAACTTCAATATACCTAATGCCAGTTGATTGAAACTTCATATATGGAAAGAGCATAATGAGAGGAAGTGTCATGCAGAAGGTACATAACTCTGGCTTCACTAATAATGGAGTTATTGCCCTTTGTAAAAAAAATCAATTTTTTTTGTCCGGATGATTACTCCTATGTGACACATGCCATTGGAGTGAAACGTCATACATGGAACGATCATGATAAGAGAAAGTGTCATGCATAAGATCCTTAACCCGGGCTTCAATAAATTTAGAGTTATTGCCCCTTGTACATTTGTTTAATTCTTTCTTGTCCGGACGATAACTCCTACATGGCTCTTGCCATCGTATTGAAACTTCATACATGGAAAGAGCATGATGAGAGAAAGTGTCATGAACAAGGGCCATAATTCTGGCTTCAATACTTTTGGAGTTATTGCCCTTTGTTACATTTTTTGGCCGATCAATAAATCCTGTTCGACTGATGCTATTGGAATGACATTTTATTTTTGGAAAGAGCATGATGAGTAAGTGTCATGCACAAGGGCCATAAATCTGGTATCAGTATTTTTGGAGTTATTAGCTGTTATCATTTTCTTCTTGAAAAATGTAGTGTGGAAAACGCATAATGAGGGGAAGTATCATTCATCAAGACCATAACATTTTTAGTGATTTCCCTTTACATATTGTTTTTATTAGAGGGGAGACATCCGTTTTTTTGACAAAAACCTCTAGTTATAGTTGGTATTTAGGGCAGGTGGCTGCTGTAGGAGCGTTCTGTTTTACTTTCACCTTGCTTTTAGCAGCCATCTGCTTTTAACACAAACAAGAGGGCCATGATGGCCCTGATATCGCTCACCAGACAATCAGAGGAGAAGATACTCAAATATTTCACTATATATGTTTCTAAAGAAAACTGGCCACCCCTGGGGCGGTGCCAATTTTGACCCCAGGGCTACAATTTATATAATAATTTTAACTTTTGCAGAGGACCTGAACATGATTGTATGTGCAAAATATAAAGCTGAGAATGTTACCTCCCAGTTTCAGGAGAAGATTTTCAATATACATGTATATGTTTCTATTGAAAACTGCCAACCCCTGGGGCGTTGCCAATTTTGACCCCCGGGGCATAATTTACAAAACTCACTTAGAGGACCGGAATATGATGATATGTGCCAAATATGAAAGCTAAGAACCTTCCCGTTTCAGAGATGACGATTTTCAAAATTTTCACTATATATTTCTATTGAAAACTGCCCAACCCTGGGGCGGGGCCAATTTTGACCCCAGGGGCATAATTTATAAACGTTTTGCAGAGAACCTGAACATGATGCTATGTGCAAAATATGACAGCTGAGAACATTCCAGTTTCAGGAGAAGATTTTCAAAGTTTTCACTATATGTTTCTATTGAAAACTGTCCACTCCTGGGGCGGGGCCAATTTTGACCCCAGGGCCATAATTTATATAACTTTTGTAGAGGACCTGAACATGATGCTATGTGCCGAAGATGATAGCTGAGAACCCTGTGGATTCAGAGGAAGATATTTTAAAGTTTCAAATTGTTGACGACAGACGACGGAAGACGGACACCGCACGCCGGACATCAGGTGATCACAAAAGCTTACCCTGAGCACTTTGTGCTCTGGTGAGCTGAAAACACATTGCTTTAAGCACCCACCTGCTTTTAACAGAATTAGTTGATATCCCCTGCCAAAGGTAAAACGGCAAACAATTGGGGGGGGGGGGGAGTTTGGTTTGGTTTTGATCGGGTTTTACATTGTTTTAACGGTATTTCAGCCATATCACGACGTCAAGATAATTACAGGTGGAGGAAGACCACCAGAAGTTCTTCTGTGCACGGAATAAATTGCATTATTTCATGCACAGAAGATCCAGGTAGAACCACCGACCTACCGCAAGCCAGCTGGAAGGCTTCCTCGCATGAAAAATCGAAATACCGAAACCGGGATTCGAACCTATACTGACAGCGGTGAGGGACTAAGCGATTGTTAGTCGAAGACCATAACCACTTGGCCACGGAGGCACCTGTACTCAATTTTATAATTCAAATAATTTTTTGTAGAGGACTTCAAGATGATGCTATGTGCCAAATTTGAAAGCTGAGATACTTCCAGTTTCAGAGGAGAAGATTTCTAATGGTTTTACAATGTTTCTATATAAAACAAGAGGGCCATTGACAGGGTTAATTTTTCAACAGACAATACCGGTATTTCTAACAGATGACAGAAACTCAAGTTTTATCCCTTATCACTGCTGAGTATGACTTGACTGAATTAGCACACAGTTTGGATTCTGATCTGACACATCTGTAACTTCATATGTGGTTTGTACAAGAGAGTTAATTGTAAGATTGATATGTTTGAAAACAGTGTGAACAAACTTAAACATAAATACTTGAACTGCTCTGATCTAATATTTCGACCACTAAGGGCCTTTTACAAAGATTATCATGTCAAAATACACGCCACATTTTTGTTACATGCATTCAGCGATAAAATCAAAGAGAATAATATTATTGATTATTAATATTGATTGTTCTCTTTGATTTTATGGCTGAATGCATGTAACAAAAATGTGACGTGTATTTTGACATGATAATCTTTGAAAAAGGCCCTTAGTGGGCGAAATATTAGATCAGAGCAGTTCAAGTATTTATGTATTATATTAATTCCCTATTTTGGAATATTTTCTTCATTGCAAACTTAAACAAGCAGACAACAATTCTGAAGCAGACAGGAATGCTAGAGTATAGAACACTAAGTCTTAAACTTGTATTAACCCTTTCCCGGTTCTATGTTTATTACGAAATTCAATACCTACTGAATATTCATGGACAAAATAGTTATGATGAATCATGGAATATGGAACATTGTAGCCATTTTAGAAAGTAAAGAAACAGATCTTTCAACTTCTGTTAGCAAACAGAGCAGACTCTAGGAGCCGTCTGATCTGGGTCTACTCTGTTTGAAAATGCGTGAAACACATTTATATGAAGGAAAGGGTTAAGCCGAACTTCACAACAGATACACTGATAGGCTCTATATTGATAGCTGGCAGCTTAATGTAGGGAATACGTATGAAATTATTTTTTTAAAAGAGCTTTCTGCATTTTGAGAATTATCCACATAGTTTTCTTAATCTAAAATGAGTGTGTTTATTTGTCTGAACACAATTTCTACTCTACTGATTAAGGGTGATTACACAACTGACTAACTAGTCCCAGTGCACTGGTTTCATCCGAGTTAAGGTGAAACCTTTAAACTGTAGTTTCTAATGTGGGGAAGTCTATACACACAGGACTGGGCCAATTTTACAATATTTACAAAACTCATAAAGGTATGCTAAGTAAATCTATACACCAAATACCTAAGTTCTGGGACATGTAGTTTTTGACAAGAAGATTTTTATAGTTTTTCCTATGCATAACTAGTGACCCCAAGGGCTGTTTCAGCAGTCAGCTACAAAAATTGGCAATCCCTGAGGTGGGACCAATTTTGACCATAGGGACATAATTTATATAACTTTTGTAGAAGACCTGAAGTTGAAGCTATGTGCCAAATATGAATGCTGAGAACATTTCAGTTTCAGAGGAGAAGATATTCAAAGTTTTCACTCTATGTTTCTATTGAAAACTTCACATCCCTGGGGCGGGGCCAAATTTGACTCCATGGGCATAATTTATATAACTTTTTGTAGAGGACCTATAGGTGATGCTATGTGCCAAAGATGAAAGATGAGAACCCTGTAGATTCAGAGGAGCAGATTTTTAAGGGTTCAAATTGTTGACGACGAACGACGCACACCGACGGACGATCACAAAAGCTCACCCTGAGCACTTTGTGCTCTGGTGAGCTAAAAAGGTTAATCATAATATGTAGAATTCTGCAAAACCATGTCTCACATATGCACTAATTCTAGGTTGGCAGCTGCCAATATAGGAGCCATATTTGTATCGCTCAATTAGCTTATGACATCACTTCTTGTGATCTTGTCGCTTTCTTAAGTTTGATTTACACATTTTCTTTATTATGATATCACAAATGTTATGAAATAATATCACAAATGTTACTATAAAGTTTAAAGGAAATGAATAAAAGACCAACATGGATAATGTTTAATCTTTTATTTAAAGAAGACATGTTTGTGAAACACTATGCCCCCGCGATTTGACCTTTGACCTTGACTTTAATAAGTCACCCCTAAAATGTTCGCCTCCATAAGTTGTACATGCATGCCAAGTTGAAGCATATACCTGTATGTCCAATGGCTACAAAATTATCACCAACGTTAAAGTTGTCCATAAACCAACCAACCATCGTACAGACAGGGCAAAAACAATATGCCCCTCCCCTTTGATCGGGGGGGGGGGATAAAAGTAACCTAGATCAATATTGGCAATGATAATGAAAACATATCAGCTATTTGATGAACAAGTGCATGACTTTGCATGAATATTAACCCTTTACTCCATGAATATTTATGTAAGAAACTAGAACTATCACTATAGGTGATAAGTACCCCCACACAGCAGCTTTCATTGCAAATCCAAGTTTGTGACACCAACTACCCATATAACTGGACCAAAACACAAAAATACTCAAAATTCAAGGGGAGATAATTCTATGATGTCTGCAACTAAACATATGAAAATTGTGTCTTGCGTATCTGCTATTAGTGGTTATTATGTGTGACAAGTATCAATTCAACTTCAAAATAAAGGAGGAGTTTGCGACACTAACTCCCCATGTTTCATGCCAAAATGACAAACAATACTCAATGTTCAAGGGGAGATAATTCTGCAATGCCCAGCACAAAACACATGAAAATTACTTCTTGCACATCTGCTATTTGTGGTTATTATGTATACCACATATACACTGAACAACTTTAAAACTGATGGAGGTGTCCCCAACACAAACTCCCCACGTTTTATGCCAGAATGACAAAAAAAATTCCAACCCCCCCCCCCAAAAAAAAAACTTCCAGGGGAGATAATTATGCAATGTGTAGCTCTAAACACATGAAAATTGCATCTTGCACATCTACTATTCATGGTTATTATGTATATCCAAATATAAACAGAATAACTTTCAAATTGAAAGAGGAGTTCTCGACACCAACTTATTATGTTTCATGCAAAAATGACAAAAATACTCAAAAGTTTAAGGGGAAATAATTCTGCAATGCCCAGCCTTGCACATCTACCATTCATGGTTTTTAGGTATACCAAATATAAATTCAATAACTTTAAAACTGAAGGAGGAGTTTGCGACACCAACTACCCATGTTCAAATGCGGACGGACCGACTGACTGCCCGCCGGCCGGACAGGGAGGTTCCATAATACACCCTAAAACAAGTTTGCGGGGGTATAATAATGATGTCATGAATCAGAATGTTAATTAGTTTCATTGTTATAATAGGACATGGACATAGGAATGTTTGCCATGGCAGAAACTCTGACCAGACGGCTCCTACAGGAGGCATCTGATCCGTGTCTACTGTTTGCAAAGGCATTTATGGAGGAAAGGGTTAAAGTAGTAATAGCCAATGTTAGAGTTCCTGGATGATAACCATGACAATGACACCAGAGTAACAACAATAGCTCGGGTTATTTCTTAGAAAAAACAGACAAGCTATTTTTTTTACTCGGTTAAAGTTGTGGGGGTATAATGAAAGCCATACACAATGAAATCATCCAAAATATCGTAGATTGCAAAATTATCATACATGTACATGATTGTAAAATGACAAAATAGTTCAAAAGCCCCAGTAGAACTTTTATTCAACTCTTTGCATGCCAGCGGTGAATTCTCTAGCCATCTATGAAGTATGCAAACACTTTGGTTTGGTTTGGTTTTAAATCGGGTTTTACATCGTTTTAACAGTATTTCAGTCATATGACGATGTCCGGCAAATTACAGGTGTAGGTAGACTCCAGAGGTTCTGTGTGCATAGAACAAATTGCATTGTTTCGTGCACAGAAGAACATCCAGGTAGAACCACCGCCCTACCACAAGCCAGCTGGAAGGCTTCCTCACATGAAAAATCTAAATGCTCAGACCGGGATTCGAACCCAAAGCCGTGAAGGGCTAAGCGAATGTCAGTCGAAGACCATAACCAATCTGCCACAGAGGACCCCAAACACTTTAGATCACAAAATGTGGGGCCTGATCTCAGATCCAAACTGTTTGTCACTCAAGCTCAAAATTTGCAAACAAGAGGGCCAGAATGGCCCTGACATCGCTCACCAGACAATAAGAGGAGAAGATTTTCAAAGTTTTCACTATATGTTTCTATTGAAAACTTAACACCCCAGGGGCGGTGCCAATTTTGACCCCAGGGACACAATTTATATAACTTTTGTAGAGGACCTGAACATGATGCTAAAAGAATGTTGTGAAAGAATGGATAGAACATTAGACCACTGGAACTTGTATTCTTTGGATGCTAGAGGCGGATTCTCCCACCACTAATGACCTATGCAAACAGTTTGGATCCAGATCAGGCCCCACATAATGTGGGGCCTGATCTGATATCCAAATTGTTTGTAAATGAGACTGAACTTCTGTGTGTAGTGGGATTCTCCCGCCACTAATGAACTATGCAAACAGTTTGGATCCAGATCAGGGCCAACATAATGTGGTGCCTGATCTGATATCCAAACTGATTGTCAATGAGACTGAACTTCTGAAAAACTCAGAAAGAAAGTGTGTAGTTAGGATAACTTGTGAATATGCTGCAGACAACAATTTAGCAGATGACAAAATTACCCAGCATGCAAAGAGTTAAGCTGAAATTCACAACAGATATGCTCTATATTGATAGCTGGTAGCTTAATGCAGGGCATAGGTATGAAAAATAGCTTTAAGAGTATTCTGCATTTTGAGAATTATCCAGTTTTCTCAATCTTAAATGAGTGTGTGTTATTTGTCTAAACACAATTTCTACTCTACCGATCAGGCTAAGGGTGATTATATAAGAAATCCAACTGACTGGTCTCAGCTAAGAGTGATATTAAGGAGAAACCTTTAGAATGTAATTTCTGGTGTAAAGAAGTATATACACACAGGGCAGGGCCAATTTTAACCCCAGAACTATGATACTTATAAAACTCATAAAGTTATGCTAAGTAAATCTATACACCAAATATCTAAGCTCTGGGACATGTAGTTTCTGACAAGAATATTTTTAAAGTTTTTCCTATGCATAACTGGTGATCCCATAGGCTGTTTACGCAGTCAGCTATTAAAAACTGGAAATCCCTGGGTGGGACCAATTTTGACCCTAGGGGCATAATTTATATAACTTTTGTAGAAGTCCTGAAGTTGAAGCTATGTGCCAAATATGAAAGCTGAGGACCTTCTAGTTTTAGAGGAGATGATGTTCAAAGTTTTCACTATATGTTTCTATTGAAAACTGAAAACCCCTGGGGCAGGGCCAATTTTGACCCCAGGGGTATAATTTATATAACTTTTGTAGAGGACCTACATATGATGCTATGTGCCAAAGATGAAAGCTGAGACCCCTGTAGATTCAGAGGAGAAGAACTTTAAAGGTTCAAATTGTTGACGACGAACGACGCACGACACACGACGCACGCCGACGGACATCAGGCGATCACAAAAGCTCACCCTGAGCACTTTGTGCTCTGGTGAGCTAAAAATGATAGACAATTTGACAAAATTATGTAGCATGCAAGAAGATAATTTTGTTGTTCTGTCCGAGATATAAAATAAAGTTTATGCTATATTATCTCACCTTAATCCTCTATCTGATAAAAAAGACAAATACAAATTCCAGAGTAGACACTCATTCAGCTCTTGTTTGAGATGTCTGATCAGGGTCCGCTCTGTTTACTTAACACTTTCCTTCATATAAATGTGTTTTCACTAATTTGCAAACAGTAGACCCAGATCAGATGGTTCCTACAGGAGCCATCTGATGGTTGTCTGCTCTGTTTGTTAGTGGAGTTTGGTAGATCTGATTCTATAGTATTTATCAGGGCAATTATAATGAATATTCAGTAGGTATTGAAATTTGGAATAAACATAGAACAGGGAAAGGGTTAAGGAAATTTTGACCTCATTCTACAGTTTCTTCCATGTCAAAAACCCCTAATATTCACATACCATTACAATAATCAATATTTATAAAATCATTATCTCTTACATGAAAATGAATAAATTAAAACTTTTAGAGTGGGAATGATTCACTAATGTGACGTAATGTCCCTTGCAAATACTGGAGAGAAGTCCTCTTATCAGGGTCTGCACTGTTTGTCATATTACTTTTCTTTAAAATCAACCCTGCATATTCATAGTAAGCTTGACCTGTTTGAATTTTAGAATAATCCATTTAAAAATTCAGCAGTGAAAGTGTTAAAGGTCAACGTATATTTCATTGAAACTTGTCCTTTATTTCCTTCTTGTAACATGTAAAATATTTCACCAACACCAAAATACAATCTCTAGAAGCAATGCAGAAATCTCCTTTGGCACATTTCTGCATTAAGTTATCATTTGTCTTAACCCTTTCCACTATGAATATTCATGTAAGAAATAAAGTATATATGAATACCTTTAAGCTGAATTTTTATAATTGCTCTGATAAATACTATAGAATCAAGATCCATGCTTATAAAGCTTTTAGTTGAGTCTGAGTTTCGTTCTCAAGCTTTTGATTGGTCAGATTTAAGTTCTCAAGCTTTTGATTGGTCAGATTTGAACCAAAGGCTCAAATCTGACCAATCAAAAACTTGAGAACGAACTCAGACTCAACTAAAAGTTCTATAAGCATGGACCCTGATCTATAACATTCAATAAGCAAATAGAGCAGACCCTGATCACATGGCTCCTAAAGCATCTGATTTTTGTCTACTGTTTGTAAAGATGTTACAGTTTGTATCTACGGAGTAAAAAATTAAAGACATAAAGCACTGCAGATCTTTTGTGTGCTTGATTAACCCTTTACTCCATAAACACGCCTTTCTATGCCTTTGCAAACAAGAGTAGACCCAGATCAGACAGCTTCTATAGGAGCCGTCTGATCAGGGTCTGCTCTGTTTGCTTATAAAATAACATACATATGATTCTACAGTTTCTGCTTTTGCAAACATTTCCTGTGTTCATGTGCTGTTATAAGAATTAATCTAATTAATATTCATGATGTCATTTGTTTTCTTACATGAATATTCGTACAACATTTTTTTAAAACAACAATCAGTTGGAGCGACCTTGCCTTGTGAACAGAAGTTCAACTTGGTCAGGATATTCCAGTTTGTAGCCATGCTTTGCACACAGTTCTTCGAGGCTATGCTTCATGTGGCAGGAGTAGGTACAGTGGTACTTGTTATTTCTTGACATGCTGCCCTGAACAAGGGAGACAACCACAATCGTTGTGTTAAGTCCGTCTGGACTGTTTAACTCATACCACGCAGTCGATCCACTGTCCCCCGCCCTTGAAAAAGCAGCTCCTGAAAATGAAAATGAGCTATGCTATGATGTGTTTTTTAAGTTTATTCAAAATTTCAATACCTACTGAATATTCATGGACAAAATAGTTACATGTACAATGAAATATCGAAGGTGGAACAAGGTAGTCATCTAAGAAAGTAAAGAAACAGATATATAAAATTCTATTAGCAAAAAGAGCAGACCGTGATCAGATGGCTCCTATAGGAGCCATCTGATCTGGGTCTACTCTGTATGCAAGTGCGTAAAAAGGCATTCATATACGGGAAAGAGATAAACAAATTTCAAACAGTGTAGAGCAAAGACTAACCACTTCAAGAGGCAGAGATAAGATGCATAAATTAATCCTGTATATATTGAATATTCATGCAAGAAAAAAATGACATCATGAATATTAATTTTTATAATTGCATATAAACACTGGAAATTTAAACTAAAGCAGAAACTGTATAATCAGATCTACATTATATGATAAGCCAGCAGAGCAGACCCTGAAGAGACAGCTACTACAAGAGTCATCTGATCTGGGTCTACTTTGTTTGGAATGTCTGTCAAAATGTGGCATCTCAAATGGTAGACTGGTACTAGACAGAGACAAAAGATGTAGACCATGATGAGGTGGCACACTTCAACTAGAGCACATGTGGGTACCAACGCTTGTCTGCAATACATTTCCTAAGTCCATAAAGGGGCACAGAGTTATGGCCCTTAATCAACCTGAAGCCCTTGCGATAGTGAAAAAGGGTGTGAGGTTTCATAAGCTTTCTATGAATAGTAAGAAGTTATAGCCAAAGATAAAGCTTCCGGACGACAACAACAATATGGACACTTGAGTTACGATGATAGCTCTTTTTTTTTTTCTTTGAAAAACAGACAAACTAAAAATGGTCAAGATACAAGGTATTGAGAGTTATTGCAATGTCAGAGATTTCTCATGAAGCAGTGAAACTTATTTTAGCACTCAATCTCATTGGAAGAGGCACCTGTATAACTACCCAGAGTTCCAGATAAGATGCGTAAATTGACATACATGTACATTGCATTATTTTGGCATATCCAAGTATAACTTCTTTATTTCTCCTCCAAACCCTATGTTGTGACCATTGTCACAACATAGGGTTTGGTGGAGAAATGACTCAATCTCAATTGAATAGGCACCTGTATAACTACCCAGAGCTCCAAATAAGATGCGTAAATTGACATACATTGCATATCCAAGTATAACTTCTTTATTTCTCCTCCAAACTCTATGTTGTGACCATTCTTTAGAATCGTCTCAAAGAGACGATTCTAAAGAGTTGTCACAACATAGGGTTTGGTGGAGAAATGACAATTTTATGTATTTCAGTACAGACTGTTATCTGTAGCTCTGCATCTGCCTCTTGGACATCAAACCCTTTACCTGATAGAGGCACCTTTTCATGTCTTTGCAAACACAGTAGGGATCAGACGACTCCTGTTTGGACTGTCTGATCAGAGTCTGCTCTGTTTCCTTATGGAATAATATAAATCTTATTCTACAGTTTTTGCCACAGCCAAATATTCCTATACATGTACATGTATTTATAATCAATATCATGAGTATTATAAAAATCAAACGGACTTTTATTCATGATGTCATTATTTCTTATATAATTATTCACGAGTTAAAGCATCAATATTGATGAGATGCTGATAAGGATCTTAATTATAGTAAAACCCCTCCAAACCTGAATTCTAGTTATGAAGAATTAAGATACTCATAGGCAGGTGGCTGCTTAATGTACAGTGACGCATTAATCCATTACCTCAGGCTATTTTCAGACCTAACCTCTTTGAATAAATGTACCAAAAAGGAGCATTTACTAGAGAAAAGAAAAATGTTAGAATTGTGTAGTTTTGAAACCATTGTGATAAATAGAGCATTTACTCCAATGGAGAAAATGCTCAATTTATCACAATGGTTTCATAAAGTGACTTTTACAAAGGCGCAGACAGGCGTATTTATGGAGGAACAGGTTAAGCTGCCACCTGTCTCCAAGACCGATATCTATACCAAACTGAACATCCGGTTTAGAGAGGTTGTACCGTAGTTGACCATTCTGTTTACATGCTGAATATTACTGTAAGAAAGAATGGCATCATGTATTTTAACCCATTCCTCCATATGCTATTTTTAGACCCAACCTCTTTGAATAAATCTACCAAAAAGGAGCATTTACTAGAGAAAAGGAAAAAAAATTAGAATTGTGTAGTTTTGAAACTATTGTGATAAATAGAGCATTTGCTCCTATAGAAGCAAATGCTCTATTTATCACAATGGTTTCATTAAGTGATTTTTACAGAGGCATAGAAAGGCATATTTATGGAGGAGAGGGTTAATCAGCTGAACTTTTACAATGGGATAATGATCAAGGGACATTTTGACCATGGCAGAAACTACAGAATCAGGTCCATATTAAGTCATAGCAACTATCAGTCTCTATATGGTTATGATTACATCAGATGCTAAAAGATACAGTACTTCTCTGACTTGCATTAAACATGTTTGTAAACATATATATGTAACAACACAGGAAGCTGAAAGTCAAATGAATATTAACTAAAATGGTAGTAACTTAAAAATACTAGGTTTATTATCAGGAAATCCAGACCTGCCCCTGTTGGCTATGCTTTTGAGATATCATGTTTAAAGATTATTTTCTCTTGGTTGCCATAGCAACCAGGGTTCTCAATGGATCTAGATTCATTGCACAAATTTCATAGAGCATGATACCAAGATTGTTTATGTAAAGTTTGGTTACATTCTGCCTTGTAGTTTCAGAGAGGAGATGTCGTTTAAAGCAATTGTTAACGGACAGACAGATGGAAGGCCAGATGCCGGACAATAAAAAATACTCAGGTGAGCTAAAAGTAGGTAGTTTCTACCTGGATCAGATCCTGGTTCCACATCAATCAGAATGTTGCACAATTTATTGAAATTATGTTTGGAGGAAGCATTCCAATCAGCAATCCTCTTCATTCTAAAGTTGTTACAACTGATGATGCCTTCAGTTTGATTTGTCATAGAACCACGCTTGAAAACAACTTTCCCTCCGAGCTCATGGTCACCTGCCAGTCCATCATACAGGATCCAGTCCTTATTGAATGGGCAGATGTAGGTCTCACAATTCCTGACCTGGTCAGGGTTCACTTTGACAACAGCTATATCCACACGCTGACCATCATCAATAATATTTTCTGTGACACCAAGGTCCACAAGCTTGTTGCGCATCTTTACTTGTATATTAGGGTAACAGTCAGTGACACAATGTGCACAGGTTACAGCATAGAGTCCACTTTCTGTAACATTTTCTCCACATGCAGTATTACTATCTTCTCTTTGTTTGGACAGCTTTACATAGCATCCAAGTGTTCCAGTTTTCTCTTGCTGCTTTTTTGTTTCCTTGCCTCTTTCTACATTTGCCTGTTCCATTTTTTTCTGGCCCTCTGGTGTAAGTTTTGCCTGTAACTCGTTACCGCATTCAATTCTGACTGCCGTTGGTCCTGCTTGTTTGACTGGGTCCTGCACTACTTGGACTTCATAGGAATGTGGGTACTTGTACTGCTGTAGAAGCTCTTTAATATACTCAATAGAAGAAAAGGAGAGATCTTTGTTTGTGTGAAGTGTCAGTTTACCGTATACTGTACCACAACCAGTGACTTCTGGAAAACTGTAAAATACACAGAAGATATTTCATGAATACAAATTTCATTCTTTTATTAACCCTTCCCTCCTGGACTATTTTAGACACAACATCTTTGCAAAAATGTACTGAAAGTGAGCATTTACTACTGTCCATTTCAATTTACTTTATCACTGAATTTGAATCGAGATTTTTTTTCATTTCTTATCGGATCGAGATCAAATTTAAACCACTTGTGTCATCCTTTTTCAGGAACTCTGTGCCCAAGTTTCCCTTGAATCCATCTTTAAATAAAGATTTCATGCATAAAAACAATGTTTTCCCATTGTAAACACGTTTCAAATTGCAAATGGCGGACAATTGACGTCGAGTGGAACATCCGAATTTAACTAGGGGTAATTATAGCTCTCAAAAGTTGACGTCATACACGAAATTATGTCATTTATTTCATATCAGTATGCAATTCACCCCAGTTGAAAAATGACACGCTCCACGATCCATACATACGGTGGCCATTTGCAAAGAAACAGCTGCTCGAATTAGCATGTAGAAAAGGCATTTTCAGCATTTTATTCCTTGTTACTGCATGATATTGAGGGATATTTAGCATGGGAGTTCCTGAAAAACGATGCGATCAAATGAAGTATATTTAAGGTCAGTCTGACTCGAAATGAAAAAAATATCGACTAAAATTCAGTGACAAAATAAATTGAAATGGACAGTAGAAACAAAGAGGGCCAAAATGGCCATTAATCACTCACCTGATTACCATAGATTTAAGATTGTAGCTGGGTAGCCCCAGGATGAGGCCAATATTGACCTAACGGAAATATTTAAACAATGTTGATAGATGATCATGAGCAGTGGTTCTGGAGAACAAGATTTCCAAAGATTTAAAACATTTCAAAGATTTAGAACATTGATTTTATCACGATAATCATTCTGGCCAATGAAGATTTGGCTAAAAATGTGCCCTCTAGAGTGAATTTTCTAAGATTTGGCCTAGTGACCTACTTTTTTATCCCAACCCACCCATGATCAAACTCAATCTTGATATCACCAATACAATTATTCTGAGCAAGTTTGAGTAAGATCGGGCTAAAATTGTGGCCGCTGGAGTGTATGACCCAGTGACCTACTTTTTGACCTGATGTAACCCACTTTCAAACTCCTCCAAGATTTTATCAGGACAATCATTCTGACAAAGTTTCATGAAGATTCGGCTAAAAATGTGACCTCTAGAGTGTTCACAATGTTTTCCTACTATTTTACCTACTGACCTAGTTTATAACCCTGCATGCCCAATATTCAGTCTTATCCGAGATTTTATCAAAACAATTATTCTGACCAAGTCTCATGAAGATTGGACAAAACAAGAGGGCCAGATTCGCCCTGACATCCCTCACCAGACAATCAGAGGAGAAGATTTTCAAAGTTTTCACTCTACGTTTCTATAGAAAATTGGCCGGCCCTTGGGCAGGGCCAATTTTGACCACAGGGACACACTTTATACATCTTTTGTAGAGGAACTGAACATGATGCTATGTGCCAAATATGAAAGCTGAGAACCTTCAAATTTTTGAGCCTTCAAAAAATTGACCACCCCTGAGGCGGAGCCAATTTTGACCCAAGGGGCATAATTTATATAACTTTTGTAGAAGACTTGTACATGATGCTATGTGGCAAATATTAAAGCAGAGAACCTTCCAATTACAGAGAAGATTTTCTAAGTTTTGACTATGTTTCTATTGAAAACTGACCACCCCTGGTACGGGGCCTATTTTGACCCCAGGGACATAACTTATATAACTTTCGTAAAGGACCTGAACATGATGATATGTACCAAATATGAAAGCTGAGAACCTTCCAGTTTCAGAGGAATAGATTTTCAAAGTTTTCACTATATGTTTCTATTCAAAAATTAGCTAACCCTGGAGCGGGGCCAATTTTGACCCAAGGGGCATAATTAATATAAATTATGTAGAGGACCTAAAGATGATGCTATGTGCCAAATATGAAAGCTGAGAACCTTCAAGTTTCAGAGGAGAAGATATTCAAAGTGTTACTATGTATTTCTATAGAAAACAAGGCACCCCTGGGGCAGGGCCAATTTTGACCCCCGGGGCATAATTTATATAACTTTTGTAGAGGACCTGAACATGATGCTATGTGCCAAATATGAAAGCTGAGAACCTTCCAGTTTCAGAGGAGAAGATTTTCAAAGTTTTACTATATATTACTATAGAAAACAAGGCACCCCAGTTTCAGAGAAGATATTCAAAGTGTTACTATGTATTTCTATAGAAAACAAGAGGGCCATGAGGCCCTGAAGCGCTCACCTGAGATAACCCAAGGGGCGGGGCCATTTTTGACCAAGAAGTCATCTTTTGTACAACATTGATAGAGAAGCACAAGGCAAAGCAGTATGCCATTAATTAAAGGTCTAAGCCTAATGGTTTCAGAGAAAAATAATATTTCATATTTTTCCCATGAAAAACTGATAAGCCCCAAGGCAGGGCCAAGTTTTGCCCAGAGGCCAGGGTCGTAAGTTGAACATTCTTGGCAGAGGACCACAAGCCAAGCTACATATTTGTATAGGACCATTAGATCATGTTACATACCAAACATCAAAGGTCTAGGCCTTACAGTTTCAGAAGATTTTTAAAGATTTTCCTATGAAAAACTGATAAGCCCTTGGGTGGGCCATATTGGCCCAGGGGTCATAATTTGAACAATCTTTGTAGAGAACCATTACATCATGCTACATTCCAAATATCAAAGGTATAGGCCTAACAGTTTCAGACAAAAAGATTTTTAAAGATTTTCCTATGAAAAACTGATAAGCCCCAGGGCGGGGCCATTTTCGGTCCAGGGTCATAATTTGAACAATCTTTGTAGAGGACTATTAGACCATGCTACATGCCAAATATCAAAGGTCTAGGCCTTACAGTTTCAGAGAAGAAGATTTTTAAAGATTTTCCTATGAAAAACTGATAAGCCCTAGGGCGGGCCATTTTTGGCCCGTGGGTCATAATTTGAACAATTATTGTAGAGGACCATTAGATCATGCTACATACTAAATATCAAAGCTCTAGGCCTAACAGTTTCAGAGAAGAAGATTTTTAAAGATTTGCCTATGAAAAACTGATAAGGCCTCGGGTGGGACCATTTTTAGCCCGAAGGTCATAATTTGAACAATCTTTGTAGAGGACCATAAGATCATGCTACATGCCAAATATCAAAAGTCTAGGCCTTACAGTTTCAGAGAAGAAGATTTTTAAAGATTTTCATATGAAAAACTGATAAGCCCTTGGGCGGGGTCATTTTTGGCCCCTGGGTCATAATTTGAACAATCTTTGTAGAGGACCATAAGATCATGCTACGTGCCAAATATCAAAAGTCTAGGCCTTACAGTTTCAGAGAAGAAGATTTTTAAAGATTTTCCTATGAAAAACTGATAAGCCCTTGGGCGGGGCCATTTTTGGCCCGGGGGTAATAATTTGAACAATCTTTGTAGAGGACCATTAGATCATGCTACATACCAAATATTAAAGGTCTAGGTCTTACAGTTTCAGAGAAGAAGATTTTTAAAGATTTTCCTATGAAAAACTGATAAGCCCTTGGGCGGGGCCATTTTTGGCCCGGGGGTCATAATTTGAACAATCTTTGTAGAGGACCATAAGATCATGCTACATGCCAAATATCAAAAGTCTAGGCCTTACAGTTTCAGAGAAGAAGATTTTTAAAGATTTTCCTATGACAAACTGATAAGCCCTAGGGCGGGGCCATTTTTGGCCAGGGGGTCATAATGTGAACAATATTTCGTTCCCCCTAACCACTGATGCTTCTGACAAAATTTGGTTAAAATCGGGTCAGTAGTTTCAGAGGAGATGTCGTTTGAAAATGTGGACGGACGACGGACGCCGGACGCCGGACGCCGTACACCGGACGCCGGACGGATCGCGGTCACAATAACTCACCTGAGCCTTTGGCTCAGGTGAGCTAAAAAGGCACCCCTGGGGCAGGGCCAATTTTTACCTCAGGGACATAATTTATGTAAATTTTGTGGAGGACCTACAGATGATGCTATGTGCCGAAGATGAAAGCTGAGAACCCTGTAGATTCAGAGGAGAAGATTTTTAAAGGTTCAAATTGTTGACGTAGGACTACGGACATCAGGCGATCACAAAAGCTCACCCTGAGCACTTTGTGCTCTGGTGAGGTAAAAATGTGACCACTAGATAGTTCACAAGGTTTTCCTGTTTAACCTAGTGACCTATTTTTTGACCCTACATAACCCACTTTCACATGTGTCCAAGATCATTCAAAAAATCATTCTGATAAAGTTTCATGAATGTGACCTCTAGAGTGTTCACAATGTTTTCCTACTATTTGACCTATTGACCTCTTTATGACCCCACATGACCTACTTTCAAACTGATCATAGATTTTATCCAGACAATCATTCTGACTACATTTCATGAAGATCGGACAAAAAATGTGACCACTAGAATGTTCACAGCGTTTTTCTACTGTTTGACCTAGTGACCTATTTTTTTACCCAATGTGACCCACTTTCGAACGCGGCCGAGATTTTATTAAAATAATCATTCCGATATAGTTTCTGGAAGAGTAGGCTTAAAATGTGACCTCTACAGTGCTCACCAGGTTTTCCTCCTAATTAATCTAGTCATCAAGTTTTTAACACCACATGACCCACTTTCGACCTTGTCCGAGATTTTATCAAAACTATCATTCTGATTAAGTTCAATGAAGATTCGGCTAAACATGTGACCTCTAGAATGTTCACAAGGTATTCCTACTATTTGACCTAGTGACCAAGTTTCATAGGGACTGGGCTAAAAACGTGACCTCTAGAGTGTTCACAGGGTTTTCCTGAAATTTGACCTAGTTTTTACCCCATGTGACCCATTTAAAAATTCCTCTGAGATTTTATCAAGACAATCATTCTGACCAAGTTTCATGAAGATTGGACTAAAACTGAGACCACTAGAGTGTTCATAAGCAAATTGTTGACGACACACGACAGACACCGGACATTCAAGTCTGACTGTCTCCCAAAAGCTCACCCTGAGCTTTGCTCAGGTGAGCTAAAAAGGAAAGGTTAAGAACTGTATAGTTTTAAAACCAATAAATAGAGCATAAATTTGCAGGACTTCTTGCATTACATATACTTTCATCCTGCATTAAGCAATCATCAGTTGTTAACCCTTTCCCTATTCTGTGTTCATTTCATATTTCATATACCTACCAAATATTCATCTATCAAGTTCCATTAGGACACAGAGCAGACCCTTATCAGATGGCTGGCTCCCATAGGAGTTGTCTGATCTGGGTCTACATGTATTCTGCTTGCAAATGTGTGAAAACACTTTTACATGTTGTATATCTATTGTATATCTTTCATTGCCTGGATAGATAATCACATGGCTCGGTCCGGTTAGTGATTTCATCTATGTGAAGTGCTTTTGAACGCACATATCCGGTGTGAAAAGAGTGCTATATAAATGTGGTATAATAATAATAATAATATGAAGGAAAGGGTTAAGCAACCATCAGCTTTTAAAGACCCCTTGTTAATTTATTTAGTTGTCGCTTTAGAGGGGTTCTACTGTATTCCCCAAAGTAGTAAATACACATGCAGCAGGAATCTATGCACTCACTCCAGTAACTTATCTTGAAGATCTTCCGCAAGTTTTGGGTAGGTAGGTTGTGGAAGTGACACTGGGACCACCGTGTCTCTCAGCAGAGCGTTGATCTCGAACACAAGCTTGGCAATCTCCGTCAGAACCTCCATCTTTTCTCTGATATAGGTCTCTGTCTCGAGGATAGTAGTCGACTGTTTGAGAACAAAATTGTAGTTCAATAACCTAGCTTTGTTATTCTTTTTAACATCAGACCAGGGAGGTAAGTACAAATCCTCACATGCAGACCTGTATTTCATCTCATAATTACAGTACTCTTTGTTCATCAGCTCATTCACAAGTGACGAATTGATTCCATACTTCTTAGCAAGATGGTCACAGATGATGCACTTTGTTTTTCTGAACATGAAGTCCATGAGTTTTTCATGGAAAATTACGTCAGTGCTGCGAGGTGCCTTAATCTTCGTCATGCTCTCTGGCTGATCACTTGAGCCTGGCGACGGCTCAGTTCCTTTACCTTTTTCTAAAATGCAAATGTATTGTAATCATTAAAAACAATCAGACATGCAAGCTTAGGCAATTGGTGTAGGCCCAGTTTAACTTGTTCCCTGTTACATATTAATGTAAGAAACAATGTATACAGCCCTACTATTGTATATAAGAATACTTTGCTTTATATGGGGAATGTTTGCTTTTAATTACTGCATGCGCTATCTTATATTAGCAAATGTCATATGAGCCAACTGGGTACTGTAAAAGTTGTACTTAATTCAGAGACAGCTTGGGACCGACTAATCACCTAGCATCTGATCAGGATCCACACTGTCTCGATAATTATGCCCTACTGATGTACTTACTCAAACTGTGATAATAGTAATTTATACTGTATAAATCTTTGCCTAATACTCTAGTTAGTTTTGGTCTTTTTTTTTCCTCTTATACATATGATTAAGGGAGGCAAATGTGTCAGCATTGCCTCCCTTGATCTAGTAATGTTACGCCTTAACATGTATGCATTAATAATTCTACAGACAATATTGTCTTAAGATCTAATTTATAGGAATATTTTTAAAACGATAAATGGTAACACATATTTATATCTATATTAGATTTTCATCAATATCAAGGGTTTGGTGCAAAACTATTGTAACTCCTTCAACTCCTCAATATAGATCTATATTTATATATTTATTTTTCAATGTGCTAAACTTTATCTTATATTTACCAGCTGTTTGTTTTAAAGTGTCATTGTTTTATCTAATTATAGTCGGCAAATAGCTTCTGATATATAGCTAATGTTATTTGTTGTAAACCCGGCTGAAAATAAAGCTTCTTGTATCTTGTGAATTATCATGTAAGAAATAATGGCATTGCAAATATTAATCAGATTACTTTTTATTATGGCACACAAACACAAAAATATTTGGGCATAGCAGAAACTAGAATCATATCTATATTATTATTTCAGAAGTAAACAGACAGGACCCTGATCAGACAGGAACTATCTGATTTTGGTCTACTCTGTTTGCAAAGGAGTATTCATGGAGTAAAGGGTTAACCCTTTACCTAACAAATATTCATGTAAATAAGAGCTGTCACAAGACAGCGCACTCCACTAGTCTCAGAATTGTTAGTGTAACAAGAGCTGTCACAAGACAGCGCACTCCACTAGTCTCAGAATTGTTAGTGTAACAAGAGCTGTCACAAGACAGCGCACTCCACTATTCTCAGAATTGTTAGTGTAAAAATGCTTGACAGTGACCTAAAATGGTGTCCAATGATACTAGAAGCAAGTAATCAAAGTGTCAGTAAAATATCTTTAATATTCAAGATGTAGGATCTCTTTGAAATATTTAATGAAAAGATAAACCTAAGTTAAAAAGGGCGACCATTTCTGTTAAAATGCTTGGCAGAGTAATGTACTCTTGCCTACAGATGACCCATGTTATGATGAACAAGTGTTCCAAGTTTCAAAGCTTTATCTCAAAGGGTTATGTAAATAAATGGACTTTAACAAAAACCTTAATCAAAAATACTAAGTTAAAAAGGACCATAATTCTGTCAAATTGCTTGACAGAGTTATGTACTCTTGCCTACAGATGACGCTCGTGGTGATGAACAAGTGATTCAAGTTTAAAAGCTTTATCCCAAAAGGTTATGTTAATCAGTGGACGTTAACAAAAACTTTAACCAAAATTTCTAAAAACCGTAACCAAAATTTCTAAGTTAAAAAGGGCCATAATTCTGTCAAAATGCTTGACAGAGTTATGCATTCTTGCCTACAGATGAAGCTTGTGGTGGTGAACATGTGTTCCAAGTTTAATTCCAAAGACTAAAGGCAAAAAGTGGACTTTAACAAAAACCTTAACCAAGGTGTGACGCGGACGCCGACGCCCGAACGAGTAGGATAGCGCCACTATTCTTTGAATAGTCGAGCTAAAAATAATGATATGATGAGTATTCACTAGCTGAATTTTTATAATTGCATTATAATCTACTTCTATAGAGCTTATTTCTTGTTTCTGTCATAGCCAAAAAATCACTTATTTATTGTGACCATTAAAGAAAATTCTGTTTATGAACCTTCATTATGTCATGAATTCTTGAATAAATGTTCTTCAGGTAAAGGGTTAACTCTTTCCCTTATATAGACATCTTTTGTCGCATAACCTTACCTGCTGTGTGGGAGTGCGAAAACAGAGTGCAGTAAACAGCAGAAAAGCATAATTTTTTTAGTCAAATTAGCAGATTGAATCTGGCTGAAAATGAAACATAAAATAAGTGGAACCAATGCATAACATATTTAATCGTTAGTCAATCTCAGCGCTACATGACCAATCACTCCATGTGCCTCGCCTGATGTACTACTACCCTGTTTGTAACCAATGGCCCAAACAGCAGTCAGCTATAGCCTGTTTCACTTTCTAAGGCACATTTTAAAGGTAATGTGATAAAAAGAATCTTACATTCGTCTTCATTACAAATTATTTTTATGGAACACATGTACTATGATGAATATGACACTCGCTAAAGCTTATGTCATATTATTATAGTAAACTCCTTCCATAAAAGCAATTTGTACTGATCCTCTATTACACACATTTGCAAACAATATACCCAGATTAGATTAAATGTGTAGTATTTAAACCACTGTGATAAATAGAGAATTTGCTCCATAAGAGCAAAATAATGCTCTATATATCACAATGGTTTCAAGAAGTGACTATTACAGAGGCGTAGAATGGCTTATTTATGGAAGAAAGAGTTAATCCTTTACTTGATAAAGTAACATATTTAAACATTTGGAACATTGTACCATTAACCATTAACTGTTTCCCTGTTCTATGTTTATTCCAAACACTGAATATCCATAGACAAAATAGTTATAATGAAATATGAAAGGTGGAACATTAAATTCATTTTAGAAAGTAAAGACACAGATCTTTCAAATTCCATTACCTAATCCTCTCAGGTTTCCACGAGATTGTAGTATCTTATTCAACATCTTAGGTTCTCAACATAAAATCTATTCTTGTAAAAACCAAACCGTGTGACATATAAATGGACGTTACTCCATATTCAAGGCAGACTCTAACAATTATGAATATTAATGAACTAATTATTTTACATTGTTATATTAATCAAGTGAATACAACAGAACCTGTCCTTACCAGCCATTCATTTATCGAACATAGCAGTCTTAACCCTTTCCCTAATACATACATGTTTTCATGCATTAAATTTTGCAAGCAGAGTAGACCCCGATCAGAGTCTGCTCTGTTTGCCAATGGAATTTGATACATATGTTTCTTTAGTTTCTAAAATGGCTACAATGTTCCACACTCCATATTTCATTATAACTCTTTTGTTCATGGATATTCAGTAGGTATTGAAATTTGGGATAAATATAGAACAGGGAAAGGGTTAAAAAGCAGGTGGTTGCTTAATGCAGAGCAAAAGTGATTCAGAATGTTCCTATTGGAGCTGCCACCTGTCTTACACACCTATTTTGGTGCTTAACCCTTTACTCCATGAATATTTATGTAAGAAATAATGACATGAATATAATCTGGGTCCATGCTTATAAAACTTTTACTTGAGTCTGAGTTCGTTCTCAAGTTTTTGATTGGTCAGATTTGAGCCTCTGGCTCAAATCTGACCAATCAAAAGCTTGAGAACTCAAATCTGACCAATCAAAAGCCAGAGAACGAAACTCAGACTCAACTAAAAGCTTTATAAGCATGGCCCCTGGATTAATTGTTATCATAACACATGGACACATTATGTTTTGGCCATGGCTGGTACTGTAGGATCATATCTATCTTATATCACCAGCAAAAACAGAGACCCTGATCAGATGGCTCCTATAGGAGCCATCTGATCTGGGTCTACTCTGTTTGCAAAGACGTAGAAAGGCGTATTTATGGAGTAAAGGGTTAAAACAGGTTCTACTGTACATAGTTTCGACAAATAGTATTGAATTAGATCTAAGATATTCTCTGTATGCAAACAGAGCAGACCCTGATCAGGCGGCTCCTACAGTAGCCATCTGATCTGGGTCTACTCTGTTTACAAAGTTGCCAGAGGATGCTTCAATGAGGTATAGGGTTAAAAAAGGGTTCTATTGTTCCACCCCTCAAAGTCTATTTCGCATCTGATTTTTCATTATGTTCTCACCAAATTCGAATTCCGGGCTCAGGTCATCCAGCATATGCTGATTACTTATACTCTCCAATACTTGAGTACTACACTCATCTAGTAGCGACTGATCTGGATCAACACCTGGTCTTGGAGCAAAATTTCTTGCATAAATCACAATTTTCTCCAGCACTTCGATTACTCTGTCCTCAAGTAAATACTGGATCTGCTGGCTCAATGAATGCATGCGTTTATTTGATGGCAGTTCAGGTCCATTCTCATTCAAACAGTCCGTATAAATATAATTCTTCTTCGAGTCAGTGTCATAGATGAGAATATTACGTAACTGGTCTTCTGTCAATGAAGAAAACTGCCCTTCAAGATCCAATACCATCTGAAATAATACATATATCTAGAGAATTTCAATGAGATTTGTTTTCTCTGTTAATCCATTCCTGCATACTGACGCCTTTTGACGCTTCTGTAAAAGTCACTTTGTGAAAAACCATTGTGATAAATAAAGAATTTGCTCCATAGACTACACAATTCTAAAATTTTCCTTTTCAGTCGTAAATGCAGTTTATGGACTAAGCGTACCATTTGCGTAGCGTACCATTACCAAAGCGTACCATTTTCAGTCTAAGCTTACCATTTACCAAATATATTTTTAAAACACTGTATAATACATTAGCATTATACTTTAGTGTTATATTAGTGTTATTAGAAATTTTGGTTACGGTTTTTAGAAAATGCTCTATTTATCATAATGGTTTCAAACTACAAAATTCTAAAATTTTCCTTTTCTCTAGTTAATGCTCCTTTTCGGTAGAGTTATTCAAAGTGGTTGGATCTAAAAAATAGCCTATGGAGGAATTGGGTAGGACCGTAGGAGCCTTCTCATTAGGGTCTGCTTTATTTGCTTATGAAATGATCTAGCTGATTCTACAATGTCTACATGTACATGGTTATCTCCCATGAGGAGGAAATACAGATTTGTCTGTCTGTCATCCCAAACAAAATAATGATAAAATAATATTTACAATGAAAATTAAAGATGAAATAAATAATAACTAGAGGTTTTTGTCAAAAAAACGGATGTCTCCCCTCTAATAAAAACAATATGTAAAGGGAAATCACTAAAAATGTTATGGTCTTGACGAATGATACTTCCCCTCATTATGCGTTTTCCACACTACATTTTTCAAGAAGAAAATGATAACAGCTAATAACTCCAAAAATACTGATACCAGATTTATGGCCCTTGTGCATGACACTTACTTTCATCATGCTCTTTCCAAAAATAAAACGTCATTCCAATAGCATCAGTCAATAGGAGTTATTGATCGGCCAAAAAATGTAACAAAGGGCAATAACTCCAAAAGTATTGAAGCCAGAATTATGGCCCTTGTTCATGACACTTTCTCTCATCATGCTCTTTCCATATATGAAGTTTCAATACGATGGCAAGAGCCATGTAGGAGTTATCGTCCGGACAAGAAAGAATTAAACAAATGTACAAGGGGCAATAACTCTAAATTTATTGAAGCTGGAGTTAAGGATCTTATGCATGACACTTTCTCTTATTATGATTGTTCCATGTATGAAGTTTCACTCCAATGGCATGTGTCACATAGGAGTAATCATCCGGACAAAAAATTGTGATTGTTTTTAAAAAGGGCAATAACTCCAATATTAGTGAAGCCAGAGTTATGGACCTTGTGCATGACACTTCCTCTCGTTATGATCTTTCCATATATGAAGTTTCAATCCAATGGCATGAGCCATATAGAAGTTATCGTCCGGACAAAAAAGTGTGATTTTTTTTTACAAAGGGCAATAACTCCTATATTAGTGAAGCCAGAGTTATGTACCTTCTGCATGACACTTCCTCTCGTTATGATCTTTCCATATATGAAGTTTCAATCCAATGGCATCAGGCATATTGAAGTTATTGTCCGGACAAAAAATAATATTTTTTACAAAGGGCAATTACTCCAATATTAGTGAAGCCAGAGTTATGGACCTTGTGCATGACACTTCCTCTCATTATGCTCTTTCCATCTATGAAGTTTCAATCCAATGGCATCAGGCATGTAGGAGTTATCGTCCGGACAAAAAAGTGTGATTTTTTTTTACAAAGGGCAATAACTCCAATATTAGTGAAGCCAGAGTTATGGACCTTGTGCATGACACTTCCTCTCATTATGCTCTTTCCATATATGAAGTTTCAATCAACTGGCATCAGGCATATTGAAGTTATCGTCCGGACAAAAAGTGTGACAGACAGACGGACGGACAGACAGACAGACGGACAGACAGACAACTCTCACGAAAACAATATGTCTCCCCCATATAAATATGGGGGGAGACATAATAAGAGCTGTCCCAGGACAGCGCACTTGACTATTGTCAGTATTGTTAGTGAAGAAATGCTTGATAGTGGACTTAAATAGTGTCCAATGATACTGCAAGCAACTATTCAAAGTCTTGAAGTAAAATATCTTTATCTTTAATAGCTAGTATCTAAGATGTTTGATCTCTTTGAAATCTTTAAAGGGGATGTCCCTACATTTGACGTGTTTCATAAACACTTAAAATATACAAAACTCATTTATATATATGCTGAAAAGTAGTATATCTCAAAAAGCCCCATCCAATTACCGTTTATAATGACAAAACATCCATGTGTTTGATATCGCTGATCCCAGTTTTACTACCTGAAGTTTCAGTTTTATTCGGGTTGGGTTTTAGTTTCTTAACTGTTCGCCCTATTCGCGATTCTCCGACCACTCCGAGAAAGCTATTATGTAAACAAAGGAGGGATCGGGTGATCATCGGCAAAACGCGGAAGAATTTGACGGAAAAAGCCGATAAAATTGTGTTGTAGAACAAAAATTATCAGTATTGATGAAATCGGTTTATTTGTATCACAGGGGCATTTTTCGATACAAGTTCAGATTAGGAACCTTCATAATAATGATAGAGCATAACAAAAACCAAGTTTTATGATATTATTGAAAATATGTGATCATTGTAGGGACTTCCTCTTTAATGAAAAGAATGCTTAAAAACAGAATTATGTACTCTTGCCTACAGATGATGCTTAATTGTGATGGTGAACAAGTGTTTCCTATATTGGAGGGTCTGCTCTGTAAAGTGTTTGTTTATGATATAACATAGATATGATTCTACAGTTACAGCTAAATATTCTTGTGTCTAAGTGCTATTATAGCAATGAATCTAATTTATATTCATGATATCATTATTTCTTACATTAACCCTTTCCTCCATGAATATAATTTAGAGTAATTTATTATAATAGCACACTGACACAGAAAAGTTTGGCCATAGCAGAAATTGTAGAATCATATCTATAAATGAGTATAATATATCATAAGCAAACAGAGCAGACCCTGATAAGACGGCTCCTATAGGAGCCATCTGATCTGGGTCTACTCTGTTTGCAAAGGCGTAGAAAAGCATATCCATGGAGTAATGGGTTAATATTCATGCTGTAAAGGGTTAAGCCAATTTAATTTACCTCTTTTGTTGGATTCTCCATGAGGTAAACCAAAAAGTAAGGATCAAATCTAGAAGACTTCTCTATTTCTACCATCACTTTCATCCAGGACGTCCATTCTTGACGTGATGAGAAATGTTCTCGGGACACTACTCTGACTTCTGATTCGAAGGACTCCAGGAGGTCATTGTTGCCTCCGACCACAGTGACCTTGACTCTGTTGTCGAGGCGCTTGGCTGAATCGGTTATCTCAGCTAGCCTGACCTTACCTTCACTTATACATGATGACAAGTTGGCATATTCTGCAAAATTGGATGAACTTCAAACTTAATCACACTACTGTATTATATTATGAGTATATAAAACTGTGAAAACGTGTTTTAATTATGATATTATATAGACTCAGTTCTACAGTTTCCATATATATAAACTTCAATTCTACTATGGCCAAAAGTTCCGGTGTATATATGCTATTAACTAATCTACTTAATATTATTCATAATGTCATCATTTCTCGCATGAATATCCACGGCTGATGAGGGTCTGCCCTGTTTCAGTTTGCTTGTAGTATAAATATATAGATCAGATTCTACAGTTTCTACCATATGGCCAAAAGTTCCGGTGTCTATATATTATACTATTATAAAAATTAGTCTAATTAATATTCATGATGTCTCGTATGAATATTCATGGAGTAAAGGCCAGGTTAATGGAACAAGAGAGCGCAGATCCAAGCCTGAAGGAAAAGGGAAGATAACAAGGAGTTGGAGGACATGCAGGTGAGGTGTGAGTATTGCAACATCTCAGAGAGCAGTGGTAGACAGGACAAAGTGAAAAGAGACTTCATGAAGTCAGGTATGATGCCCCTTTGGCCGACTATGTTATATCCTTATATATTATACTGGAACTGGATCTACAAGGAACACAGTTTCTTTGAATGCTGTCTTTATTATTCTACTAACAAAATCCCTGGGACCGGATACATATATCATATTACAAACTATCTATCTATTAATTATATTGTTCTAGGTATCACGCAACTATTATTGTCTATATGATGACCATATCATCCTTCCCCACAACAGATAAAACATTATCCCTTAGAGTATTACTTACATATTTTTGATCAAACATAAATCGGTGTTGTATTTCTTTAATCTAAAGAAAAGGATTGATTGAGTAATGTTAATAAATCATAAAATGACCAGTTTCCATTAACCAAATCTTAATACAGATGATGGAACACGTATTCTGAACACACTTGTAAATTAAGCTCTGCAGACTCCAAATTCTAGCTTGACCCAGAATTACTGGTATCAGCTAAACATGATATCCTGAATGAAACATGAATGAAACAATGGCCAGTCGCATTCCTTTCGTTTGTAAACTACGTAGGCTATACAAATCTTACTACATATCAAATAAAACATAATACACAGCACAAGTTATTACAAATCTAACTGTTTTACACACATACACTCTCAAAATAAATGAAATAAGATCTAATGAAGAAACTGATTAAATACCAATGTCTCTTAAAGTTAATTACACTCTTCATTTCAGGGTAACCTTTAATCAAATACAAAGTTTACTCAAATAATTTTCTCAATGTTATTTCATAATGTCAAACAAGTCGTATATTCAGTTCGTCATATAATAACTTGCACACATTTCCTTAAACTCAGCTCGTTTAAATGTCACACCATTGCATATTAAAGCAAAATATGAAAAGTATATATGTATGTATATATGTATGCTGAATATAAGCACTAAAACTAAATATAATATTAGGTATGCGCACAATACGTTTTTACTTAATTACATTCCTTCTCGATTTTACCACACATAGTCTTTCAAGTACTTTGGTGCACACCGTTCTCGTTTAGGCCTAGTGTTCATGTTTTGGCCTTGACCAGTGTCATTTAACTCAATTTCGTCAAGTAAATTCTCATCCATTAATCTGTCACCAAGCTGTTGGTCATTACCGAATGTCAAGTTCTCCGGAATCTTCTTCATTGCAGACGAGTTTCGAGTTATCTCATGTCCCTGTCGTTCAATTGTCACCATAGGTCCTTTCTTGTCCTTAACAGTATAGGGACACGGTTTGTACATAGGTGTTAACTTTGATTTGTTTTCATTCTGAACAAAAACTTTGTCACCTACTATGAGTTTCCTTTCCTTAGCATTGACTCGATAGTCCTGATATGTTTTGCTCTTGGATTTCACATTTTCGTCCTTCTGTCTTGCAATTTCGTCCGTTCTCCTTTCGTCATTTCTTTTGTAGAATCCAGGCAAGCGAGTTTTTGGTTCACGTTGAAACAGCAGTCTGTAAGGTGTGTAACCTGTTGATGTATGTGGAGTTGCTCTGTATTGTCGTAAAAATCGATTCAGTTCTTGTTTCCAATTCGAGCTGATTTGACGCATTTCATTAAAGGTTTATTGAACGACTCTGCTTGCGCGTTTGCTCTCGGCCAGCGTGGTGTGATTTTCCTGTGTACGAAACCCAGGTGTTTCGCATAATCGGCAAAGCTTTTGCTGTTGAATGGACTTCCATTATCAGATTTTATTACCATTGGCACTCCAAACATAGCGATTACCTTATCAATTAAGTACCGGAATTACTGTATTTGCTGAGACTGATTTCACAATTTCAACTACTGGATATCGTGAGTACTCATCTATGATAACGAACAAATAGTCTCCAGTGTCAAGAGGTCCACAAAAGTCAATACTCAGATTTTGCCATGCTCCTGACGGCATTTCCGACATTCTGAGCGGTTCACGCTGCCTTGGTTCTCTTGTATTTGCTTGGCATGCAACACAATGTTGGATTGCAGACGCGATCTCAGCATTCAAGTTTGGAAACCATACTTTTGACCTAATATAGCTCTTGGTGCGAGTCATACCTTGATGTCCTTCATGGCCTAGCCTTATTGCTTTTGATCTCAATGACTTTGGCATTACAATTTTGTCATTTCTTAACAGTACTGTTTCATAACTAACTGTAAGTTCGTCCTTAACACTTCTCAGTGACATCAGTTCTTCCAAGTCAATTTCTTGATCATTAAGAGTTTTCAGTTCATGCCATTTTCCAGATTTTGTGAACTCTATTGCCTTCTGCAATGTTCTATCCTTCACCGAAGCAGTTTTCACTTCATCCAATGTCATTGCATTTGGAATTGACTCCTCGCACACAAAGGCCACATATTCCTCTGCAAGATTTCTGTCACTCAATTTATTCTGTATTGGATGGCGAGACATGTATTCCGACGGATTGTCTTTTCCTGGTCTGCACACTATTTTCATTTTGAATGGTTGAAGACGTAGACCCCATCTTTCAATTCGCAGCGGCGGTTGTTTTTTCGACCAGATCGTTGTCAGCGGTTTGTGATCCGTAATTACTGTGAAACATGGAGCACCTTTTAAGTACATACTGAAGTGTTCACAGGCCCATACAATTGCAAGAGCCTCCCTTTCCGTTTGACTATACCGAGACTCAGTTTGTGTCAAAGCTCGATCGGCTTCCATATGCAACTACTTTTCTGTCTTGCGTCAGTATTCCAGACAATCCCACCGGTGAAGCATCTGTTATTAATTCTGTATCTTTGTTTGGATCAAAGTATGCAATCACCGTATCACTCGACAGCGCTGATTTTAGCTTTTCAAATGCCTCTTGTTGGCTATCATCCCATTTCCATTCAACGTCTTTCCGTGTTAGTTTGCGTAATGGCTCTGTAATGGATGCGTATCCATTGATGAATCTGGAGCAGTAAGCTGTCATTCCCAAAAAACTTTTCAATTCTGACACATTTGATGGCTCATTAATTGTTCTGATAGCTTCCACTTTCATGGGATCAGGAGAAATACCTGATGCTTGAAACACTACTCCAAAGAATGTCACCTCTGTTTTGTTAAAATCGCATTTCTTTTTGTTAAGGGTTAGTCCATTGCTGTAAAGGGCCTTACAAACTTTGTCAAGCGCAATGTCATGTTCCTGTTGGTTATTTCCGTACACTAAAATATCATCGGAAATGTTCTTTGTCCTTGGGATCCCTTGTATCACTGTACTGATTGTTTTTTGAAAGACTTCCGAGGCAGAATTGGTACCGAAATTCAACCTTTTGAATCTGTATATTCCCATGTGTGTAGAAAATGTTGCGATCGACCTAGATTCTTCGTCCAAAACAAGTTGATTGTATCCCGATAGTAAATCAAGCTTACTGAAAACTGTTGCACCATTCAAGTCATGTATTAATTCATCGATTGTAGGCATTGGGTGCCGTTCTCTTTCAATAGCTTTATTTGCTTCACGCATGTCCACACATACGCGTACGTCACCATTCTTTTTGGGGGGAGTCACTATTGGAGAAACCCACAGCGTTGATTCGTTTTGTATTTCCTCTATTATGTCATCCTTAATCATTTTCTCGAGCTCTTTCTCGACTCTTTTCCTTAAATGAAACGGCGTTCGTCTAGATTTCTGCGCTACCGGTTTCACGTCCTTGTTTATATGCAGTTTTACCTTTTGGTGTTTTAGCTTTCCAATTCCATCATATATTCCTGGATATTTGTTTTCTATTTTCTCATTTGACATGTTGACACTTTGACTTATCTTCACTACTTCCAGGTCACAAGCTGTTTGATATCCTAGCAATGTGCCATAATTACCTTTGACGAGATAGAATTTGTCAACAATAATTTTTCCATTTTTTTCTGCAGTCATTTCACAGCAACCTTTCACTTTTAAGTTTGGTCCACCTCCGTAAGGAATGAGTTTGGGCAAGCACCTTGTTCTAAGCTGTGGTTTTCCAAGCATATCATATGTTTTCTCATCCATTATATTGACACTAGATCCTGTATCAATTGTTGCTTTAACATTTTTATTGTTGATTTTCAATTGCGTTCTCGGCAATTTTGATTTGCTGATACTGTTTACTGAAATACTGTAGCTGAATTCATCTTCCGAACCGGATTGTAGATTTTGAGCCTCTGTAACTTCTCGTACCTGGCGCTTCTCTCTTTGACGACAACAACGGCTAAAATGATTGGCCCGTTTACATAGATTGCATGTTTTCCCTTTCGCTGGACAGGGAGCATTTCTGTGCGGATATTCATAGCCACAATTTCTGCAGGTATTCACTGTAGCATTGTCACGTGATCTGTTTGCCTGTTTACAGTCAAAATTTGCATAGAGCTGTCTGCTCCTCCCTCGAGTTCGCATAGGCCTAGGTCTCCTGGTTATCCCTCTAGACCTTGAAATTGCTTGAATCTTGTCAGCATTTTCCATCGCACTAGCCTGTTTCTCTGACTGTTCGAGCATACGTCCGATCGTCAAGATGTCAGATAAACTTTTGTCAGGTTCCCTCAAGGCACGTCGACGCAATTGATTAGATCTACAGTTCTGAATTACTTGCTGGAGAATTTCATTGTCAATGTTCGTAAAACTGCAGTTTTTGGCTAACGTACGAAGTTCAGTGAAAAACTCGTCAAGCGATTGTTCTTCCTTTTGTTTGCAAGATCTGAAGCTGTATATTTCCATTTGAACATTTTTCTTAGGAGCAAAATAGTCTGTTAATACCTTTTTCGTGGCGTCGTAGGTAGTTTCAGTGTCCTTTTTCTCAACATCATAAATATCATAGACCTTTTCTCCTACGTAATGTAGTAGAATAGCTCTCTTCTGGTCCCCATCGGCAATTTTCATTCCAACAAATAAGTTTTCTAGGCGACCAAGCCATTTCTCCCACCTAGTTCCTGCGTTAGACCTGTCAGCTTCCAAATCAAAAGACGGAAAATTTGGAAGATTGTTCATTGCCATTTCTGTCACTGAGTCACTTCGTTATCCATCCATGAAACAGTGGTAAGTCTTAAGAAATATAATGAGTCCGCTTTCACCTCGTCGCCAGATGTTATATCCTTATATATTATACTGGAACTGGATCTACAAGGAACACAGTTTCTTGTAGATCCAGTTCCAGTATAATATATAAGGATATAACAGACTAGGTTTATGAGAAAAGTGAAGTGAATAGAAAATCTTACCTAGTATA
Organism: Azorinus chamasolen; assembly: GCA_963576725.1. Classification (NCBI taxonomy): domain Eukaryota; kingdom Metazoa; phylum Mollusca; class Bivalvia; order Cardiida; family Solecurtidae; genus Azorinus; species Azorinus chamasolen. The sequence continues at coordinate 64,830,573 of OY755240.1, read as the reverse complement.
CTAATAAATCTAGGAACAATACTTCTTAGACGTTTCTGGTGAAAGAAATATCTTGGAAAAAGTTCGGCTGGTATCCCGAATTTAATGCCAGTTTTAGGACCCATGATCCTGTAATTAAAATGATTTCAACAAGGGAGTTAAATTCCAAACTCTTCAGGTCCGTTGAACTTCTTAATTGGCAATTTATATTTTGCTGTATTCAACTACAATAATCGAATCTATTTTCGGAATCATACTTGTATTTCCCCAATCTATTTATAGAAACAAATCTTCATTTCGAAATTCTTTCGAAGTTGTTTAATTTAAATAAAAACACACGTATTGAGCAAACTACTTTAGTAGTGATGATCTTTTTCAGCAAGTATAAATAATAACGCAGCCAAAATGACCTCCCAGTAATAGTCAGCAATTGACTGTTGGGAGTAAACATGCTAGATGATGATTTACTCCACCCACATAGTCATTCACATGTGAGTGGGTCTAGTAAATTTGTCATTTTAAAAGATAAAATGGTGTACGATAAACGCGAGTAAAACAATTAACGAATCCTTCAAATGCTTTTGTATCCCTGTAGGTAAACATATTTAAATGTCACCGAATCTTATATTAACGATGCCAATTCGTAGCTTAACTCTATGACGTACTTTCGCTTTTTTACAAAAGGCAGTGGCTATTCGTACGGTACCTGCCCCAGCCGCTATTCGTACGGAAGTTCCGTACGAATAGAAATAAGTACCGTGTACGCTATTCGTACGGGAGTCATGCAATGACACTACGTTTTTATCCAATATAGGTACCATGTATTTACTTGTACTTTTCTCTATTTTTGCAGCATTTTAAAAGTTTAAACCCGTTTTAATTGCTTACACATAATAAGAAGAGGGCTGTAGATCACTGACCTCATTTGCAAACAGTTACACAGCTGAATACTGCTTATACTAGACTATTCAATTAAGGAACCAATTAAACTAAAGTAGTTTTTAAACAAGATGTGTATCTGCCTTTCTATGCCTTTGCAAGCAGAGTAGACCAAGATCAGACCATTCCTGTTTAAATTATACATGGAATTAACACGGAATTAAACCACCTGACCAAAATACTAACTAATTAACACAATTTCGTGATAGAGAGGTTTTGCAGTATATCAAACGTAACCAGCAGATCCTGACAAGAAACTTTACATATAAAGCAAGCAAACACGCTATGCATGCAATAAATGTTGGGCATAGCTAAGCACTAACCATAACCATATAACATTTACATACAAATCAAATGAAAACACGTACCCTTACAGTGCTATTTATCATGAAGGGCAGATATATAATACACTAAATGGCAAATACAGCACATCAGTTACAAAAAGACTAGTAGTTTCATCGAGTTAATCGGCGTCTCATCTGGATCCAAACTGTTTGCATAGATATTCACTCATCCACCCATAGCAGGCTAAAGGTGAGCAATATATAATAATATTTAAATAAATAGGGAGAAAAAAACTTACCTTGTAGTTCTCTTTCCATGCAGTACAGTACGTACTTGTAGTTTTGAACTTGTTTCACACATAATTAAGGGCAGGGCTGTAGATCGGTGACTCATTTGCAAACAGACTTAATTAGTCGACAAAGAATAGAGCAACACATCAATTGTAATTCAGTAATTAATCAGTTTTAACCCTTTACAAACTGACTTAATTAGTCTTAATTAGTCGACCCGGATTAAAGTAACATATCTACGGAGATTAAAAAACAAACGATTTAAAATAATAACTATCTTTACTGAATAAAACAATTGAATAACTCCCGTACGAATAGCGTACACAGGGCTTATTTCTATTCGTACGGAACTTCCGTACGAATAGCGGCTGGGGCTATTCGTACGGTACCGTACGAATAGCCACTGCCTTTACAACGGTGTCGCATTAGAAACAGACATTTGTTCGAATTACATAGAGCATCGTTCGCGCACGCTTAGTATTATCAGAGACATATAAACATAGGTCTCTGGTATTATTGTCTGCAAAATTGCTATTTATTTTCCATTTCTACTGAAATAACCAATTTGAGAATAACATTTCACGCCACCGTCTCACCTTTTAACGCATTTTCAAACATACATTGTAGTAGACACAGATCAGACTGCTACAGCGGCTACCTGATCCTGTGACATTGCTAATTACATACATGGGTGTTACACCCAAATAGTTAAAACATATTTTAAGAAACGAATTGTTTATATGGCTATGTCCATATCTGGCAATTAATTATATGTGATATATTTTATTTGAACAAGAGCTCCTAGTGTCGGAGCGTTATATACACCTCCAACCCCGCCCACCCAAACCCCATCCTCCTCTAAAAACAAAAAATAAAATAATAATAAAAGACTAAAACGCACTTACATATGGTCAAATCAGCTTAATTAATTAACTTAGCGTAAAAATCAGTTTTTGACAAACACCCCTCGATGGTAAAGTATATCTGTGATATATTTTGACACCCGGAGGGGTGTTTGTCAGAAACTGGTTGTTATGCTATGTTATGATGATTTGACCATGTGTAAGTGTGTTTTAGTGTCTTTTATTCATTTTTGGGGTTGTAGAGGGGCTAGGGTTGGGGTGTGGGGTGTGTGGGGGGGGGGGGGTTAGCACTCGACAAACACCTGTGGCCCGAAGTGATCTTGACCTTTCACCGACCTCAAACTCAATCTGATGATAAAAGCTGTACCAAAGGAGGTAAAAATCTCATTAAAATGCACAGTTCAATACTGGTGGAAATGTAATGGAATGGTTTTGTCCCAATGCATGTATGTACCATATATCACGAAGTAAATCTGTATTTACTTCGTGACCATATATAAAAGCTGTACCGAAGGGTGCTACTAAACGAATTACAGTCAAACCGGCCCCTGGTCAAACCGGCCTCCAAAAAGTCAAACCGGCCTCATGTGAAATATTTTTTTTGGTCAAACCGGCCCCACAATTTAAAATAGATTTTGTTTAATTATTTTTTGGGGGATTTAGTTTCGTAATGTAGTTTCATATCGGAAATATTTTGGCCATTTGGAAATATCTGCATATTAGTGTGTTCTATTCGGCTCACGTTTAAGATCAATGAAGTTAATGCCAATTAATGGCACGCATTTCGGTAGGTGTGATAATCCCATTAATGGCACGTGTGTGTATGTATATAAACGATAATCCAATTAGACACGCGTTCATTGTGTCAGTTGAATGAACATTATTAATGTTTATCTTGGTTATTAGGCATATTTGCATGCGAAAATGAATTAAGTAATTTTTTTGCGACTGTTTTAAAATAGTGTCATCCAGTGAAATTTTTGATTTTTTCCAAACCAGAACTAAGTATTTCCTATTTCCTTCAATGTATTTACAAACAGCGTAGGAGCCGTGTGATCAGGATCTTCACCGTTTGCTCATGGAATTTGAACCCCCCCCCCCCCCCCAAAAAAAAAAACAACAACAACTTGATAAGCACAAGGTAGTGAAACTTTGGAGATATGAATATCGAACATTGAAATATTTAAATCTTGTAATGGAAAAAATTCTCGAATTAAACTGGGTGACACGGTTTATTAATATGGAAAGAAGCTATATAGTATGTGACGACCAACGTTAATGAAGCTAGAATAAACAGAACACTGATCCGATGTTTGTAATATTTAATAGCACATATCTCAAGTCAATTCATTATAAACTTTTAAAGTATATTTAAAACACTTTAATCTATGAATCAGTCATTATCTACGAAATAATGATAATTGATATTTATTAAAATCATTTTTATCATGGCTTTGTTTAAGCAGACACTATGGAATCGGGGATATAGTAGACTTTATTAAGCAAAGAGAGCACACCCTGATCAAAAAGCTACTTTATAAACTGTCTGATCTGGGTATACTCTACACATGCGTATATTTAATAACACATACCAAGTCAATTCAAGAAGTAAATCGTATAAAGTATATGTTTAACCCTTTAATCTTTGATTTTTGAATTAGTCATTATATAAGAAATAATGACAATTAATATTTATTAGATTCATAGAATATGTTAAGCAAACAGAGCAGACCCTGAACAAAGAGCTCCTTTATAAACCATCTGATCTGGTTCTACTCTGTGTCAATATGACAGTTAACTATTATCAAAGTTATGCTCATAAATAATCAAGCAAAAATGCATGTAGCACGTGTCCATGTTAATTTAATCCGTGTCACATACTGATACATCAATCCAATCGGCTTATCGGCGGTACCTGTGATCTCGGAGTGGCCAACATTTACACGTGCCTTAAATTAATCAGCATCAGAAAAGGTGTGGGTAGCGAAACGTCCGTCAGCCTGACAGACAGACCGACAGACAGACTATCACACAGCGGAAAATGGTAGGGACTTGATAACTAAAACCTGGAATATATCTGTAATATAATTATGGCCACTTGAAGCGTTTTCAGTATAATTACCAAGATAATAATATCTTGAAAATATATTACAGAAAACCTTTAGAATAATGAATATCTACTCTACCCCCCTCTATTTAAATTATGTAAAGTTTCACTAGAAATATACTTACAGTTTCAACCAGTTTGATACCTGATGAGATGCCGAGTGTTGTCGACCTCTAATCTGGGTCCAAATTGTTTACACAACCCACAACGTACTAAATACTGAATATAATTTGCAGTTAGCACTCTGTCGCGTTTGTAGTAAGAAAATTAGTTTTTAAATATTACTGTCTACATGAGTATAGGTATATACTGAGTGCACGTGCACACGAACTGATTGACTTATATAATAGTCAAATAAGTGTTGATGGTATTCTCATTCTAGTTTTCGACAGACATATATATACACACAGAAAGACAAACACATACACAAGGGAAAAATGGTATGGAATTAATAATTAAATTCAACATAACAGTAATGCACGTGTATAGCACAAGCCAGAAACAATGATTGATTTCTATTGTAGTCAAAATAAATCGCGAAAGCTATATTTGATGGTATTCTCAACTTATTTTTGGACATACACATTGATATACAGACATACGGGGAACATGGTAGGGACTTTATAATATAAATTAACATACCCGTATTGCACGTGCGATGCTGCTATCTTTAACATGCCAATTAGTCTTTGTCTGTACATAGCTAAAACTAATATATTAATGTGTTAATTGCGCGGTTATATTAAAGTCACACACAACTAATTACTGTGTGTCTTAAAATTAATGAGCGTCTTACGATAAATTGTGTTAAAATTTCTGTTACATTATAGGCACACATTTAAAAAAAGTGCTAATTGTTTGCTAACATTTACGCAGAAACATGATATCACCTGATCAAATGATTCTCGAACATTACATTTTATGATACATAATAATATAACATTACATTTGAGGATTTTTTTCGTTTTTATTTTTTTATGAGGCCGGTTTGACCAGCAAAAAAATATTTTTGGGGCCCGTTTGACTAAAATGAGGTCCGGTTTGACTTTTTGGAGGCCGGTTTGACCAGGGGCCGGTTTGACTTGTTCCCCTACTGAACAGTCTGGTAGAGTCCGGTAGAGTCTGGAGGCCTTTGTAGAAGTTTAAGTGCAATTTAAAGATAATAATGCTGTTATATAGCACTATTTTGTATGTTTGCAGCAGTAGTAATTAACATCCGTTAATAAATGAGAATATAATAGCTTGAAAACTCCCTGTAAATATTACCGGGGTCACACGGTAATGGCCGACCTACGTCGGATAGAGTCCGTTCTAGTTTTAGAAGTCTATATGGTATTAAATTTCCCCCTTTTTATCAGAAAACATTTTACATACATTAATAAGTGATTTTATTATAATTTTAAAGGCAGTATGGACATGGTATACATGTATTGTATGACAAGACTGTTGTTTCGCCTTTTTCAGATTGGCGAAACGTCGGAGGGTACCGGTAGTGTCTGGAGATGGAAACGGGAGTTTTAGGCCAACATTTGCAAAATTAAGCGAATTAATGTATTAATAACAATGTAAAGATGTATCTGCAACCATATTTCACATAAAATTGTGTAGCAATTTGTGAATAATTGGACTCAAATTGTTAGTATCGAAGGGTGGTACTAAACAGAGACAACAAGTGTCAACTAGAGACAACTAGAGACAACTAACTTAAAAAGGCGTTTTAGGGTATTATTTATATATTACCGGCCAGATAAAGTAGTGTTATACCGTAACAGATTGGAATTTATCTGTTTGGATCCAAAATAATGTCTTAGATTGCATTTTGAACCCCAGTTGCACCCCAATTACACCGGTGGTACTAAACAGAGACAACAAGTGTCAACTAGAGACAACTAGAGACAACTAACTTTAAAAAGCGTTTTAGGGCATTATTTATATATAAGCAGCCATATATAGTAATATTATACTGTAATAAATGAATAAAATTATTTAAATGTTCGAAATATTGCCTTAGATTGCATTTAGAACCCGAATTATAGCAACGGAAAGACACCGACACCGGCCAACCCAGAGTCAACAAAGACAACTCGATAAATATCGGGTTACTGTGGTTAATATAGTAGGGTTATTCTCAATATTAGTTGGTAAAGTCATTCTAAATGACTATTATATTTTTTTAATGTAAAAATATGCGATGTAAACGTTTAAAATGGGATATTTTCCAACCGTGTTCTAAATTAGAAATTGTGTTGGCGTGAGATTTAGATAGTCATGACATTCGCACTTTCGCACATAGCTTGCCAAACCACTTTTTCACAAGTTGTTTCCCTACTATTTCTGATTGATTTTTGCTGGCGTATGCTATATATAAACGATTCAGTTAATCTGGTACTCTGCTTCAACGGAAAACTGCACATTTTAATTTTATGATAAACAGAGTGTATCTTGAACAATCGGCTGCCTGATTTGGATCTACTCAGTTAGCATAGGCTAGTAACGGATTTAAAAATGATAACAATGGTGTTAAATTAAACTTTATTCATGCAGTAAGTGCATATTCATACATACACAATTTCCAGAAACAGTTAACCCTTTGCCTTATTTAAATGTGAAATCACCACTGTTGATGAGCAGTCATCTATTTTTCTCAGAATATTAACACGCTTTTACAACGAGTCGCCAGTGACAACCAGCCTCTCTAGGACACAGGTTGACTCTTGAGGTTCGAAATAGAAATACGCTATAATTCAAGTCGAAACACCATATAACTGCTCTATAAGGCATTTCCCCGGTCTGATAGCATGAATGGATATCGTGTATTCACAATTTTTCAAATAATAATCTTCTAAAAAATTTCTAAGTAATTGCGATGGCTATGGATATGGACCAGCAAAATTAACAGCCGTGTTTGTTTGTAATAAATCAACGAGTGTTAATTATCCCTTTCCCTCATAGATACGCCTTTGCAAACAGAGTAGATCCAGATTCAGCAGCTTCAGTTTGCATACCGGTATATATTTGATTGAGTATTGATATGTTAATTGCGGCACGTGGCAAGTGACCGGTGAAGATTAACCGTGCCTTGAGCATAATACATAATCAACAGAGGTGCTAATCCGATGATTGGATCATCGATCACCGATAACTAGCGGCGTGTGTCAAGAGATATGATGTTTAACTTTTTACCAGTTTAACTTTTACCATGTCTTTTAACCCTTTCCCTGTTCTAGTATTAATCTTTATTAAAGTCTCATCTTTGTACAAACATATATAATACAAGTTTAAAGGCACATACATCAGTAGTACAAAGCCATTCTAAAAGAATTATAAGAGACTATCGTCACAAATGTAATACATTTAACTATACACGAAGTTACTTACATGATAAGACTATGCCACAACTGTTATTCTTATCTAAAAACTGCCATAAAAAGAAGATTTATTAAAACACTGAAAAACGAAAAGGACACAAACGTGTATGACTATAAAATGGTTTAAAATAAGTATATTACCTTCGATCAGATCGAAAGTAAACTGAATAACAGATGCCACATAGAATAAGTAAAACATTGAGTACATATAAAACAAGGTACATTATTTACATACATAAAACGACCTACGATTTAATATGTCAAAGCAGGTTTTTGCACACAAGCGAATCAAAGATGGATGGGTTAATATTAAGACTAGTTTATCATTGTTTGGCAAATTGTTAAATGAATCACAGACATCGGCTGCTTTTAACAATAAGTTTGAGCGTATATCTTCATATAAACTGCAGTTTAGTAATACATGACATTCATCCTCTACAACATTACAAAATGGACATGTCCTCTCATGCACTGGTAAATTCTCGTAGCGACCGGTCTCAAGTCTGATAGGGGCTACACCACACCTAAATTTACATAATGCAGCTCTATGTGTAAAAGGTAAAATCATAGTACAATACGTTTCTACTTCCAACTCATGTTTAAATAGGCGATATGTACGTAATTTATTTCTACCCGTGCCACTTGCACCAGAGTCCCTTTGCAACGAATTTAACCAATCAGTCCGGAAATCACTCATCACTCCATCTGAAATATGGTTTTTAAGACTAATTTTAGGTATGTGTGTAGCAATATCAAGACATTGAATTAAACCAAGGTCTGTTAGTTTTTGCCTTACATGGAAGAACCAGTTTTTACACGATGTACTAGCTAAGGTGTTAGCCCAGAGTGCTATACGCTTGTTGAGTCGAGAACTGTCCAAATGACTTATTCTACTCCAGTAGTTAGAAATACAAGTCCACTGGCGGACAATAGGAGGTATCCATGCCATTTCACCAATGACCGCCGCGTTAGGCGTATACTTGCCAACTCCTAGAAAATATCTCATGGCTTTATTTTGAACAGCATTTATGCACGAAAATGACTTAAAGCCCCAGATGGCAGCGCCATAAGCTATAACCGGCCACACCACCGAGTCATATAATTTAGTGAATACATCGTACGGGACCCCTCCCATAAGCTTACATTTAGCAATGACTAGACCCAACGCCCGGTTAGCACTCTGAGCAACAGCTTTTGCAGTAATATCCATATCTAAATGCTCGTTGAGTACAATACCAAGATACGTATATTTTTCAACAATATTCAACACTTTATCACCACATTTAAAAACAGCATCCGTTCTAGCATATGAGTTTGGGCGGACATGTAATATGTTACTCTTTGTGTCATTAATTGCCATGTCATTCAGTATGCACCAATCATTTAATGCATTAAGTAGAACTTGAAGATCAGTACTTGTTTCGGCTAACAGAATAATATCATCTGCATACATCATAATACATACTTTTGACATATCTATTTGTATACCAACATCAAAAGACTGCAGATATACCGCTAAGTCATTCATGTAAAGATTAAACAAAATTGGTGATAAAATACAGCCTTGTCTTAGCCCGCAGTGAATATCAAACCACTCCGTTTTGTAGTTGTTTACCCTTACACAAGACGACACGGAACCATACAAGTTTTTGATAGCCCGAAACATATTACCAGTGATACCCGCATCGCTCAGCCTTGACCATAGTTTCTGCCTGTTAATAAAATCATAAGCTTTACTAAAATCAATAAATGCACAGAAAGTAGGTAGCTTAAACTTTTTTCTACAGTCCAGGATACTAGACAAAGACGAAATATGGTCTGTTGTGCTCCGGTTTTTGCGGAAGCCATTTTGTTCATCAGCTATTTTGCTGTTATTTTCAGCCCATTTACTGAGTCTTGAATTAAGTACACTGCAATATATTTTATACATGGATGATGCTAAAGAAATACCCCTATATGAAAGAGGATCTCGGGAATCAATCATTGATGATTTTGGTATCGGGTTAATAATAGATTTCCCCCAGATAGAAGGTACATATCCACTGGTGAAACACACGTTAAATAACGAATGCAAAAACAGAATCGATGTGTCATTCTTCAATACCTCACTTGGGATACCATCAACACCACCAGCTTTACCTGATTTTGCATCATCAACAGCTGTCTTGACCTCTAACATAGTGATATTAACATCAAACAACTCATGATTTGGTTCAATGATTCTATATTTGGTCCAACTTTCTATACCTACTTAATATTCATGAACAAAATAGTTATATAATGACATATGGAGGGTGGAACATTTGTAGCCATTTTAGAAAGTAAAGAAACAGATCTATCAAATTCCTCTAGCAAATTGAGCAGACGCTTCAGACGACTCCTGTATAGTAGCCGTCTAATCTGAGTCTACTATGTTTGCATATATGCGTTAATAATAATTAGTTAAGCTTTATGTTAACCGTCATTCAAAACGATCTGATCGGGGTGATATTAGTTTTTCGCCTATAAGATATATGAAGTGAGAGAAATATTAAAGTATCTAGTATTTCTAAATTTAGAATGGTTACATACATGTGTGTGATATGTACATATTTATATTCTGTGTATTATTATATTGTATGTAATTGAGACTATCATAAAGAATAATAAATATATTCAAAAACAGAAATTCCAGACGTCAGTCCCTCATTCGCAGAAGCCACGAAACTGTGCGCAGATGTCTGCGTATTCCTGTGCTTGGATCATGCGTAACAGGCAGGCCGGTAGTCTGTTTATCCTGTCGTTAACGACCCAGCCGACTTTAACATTAGAATTCTGAATACCACGTTCAAATTCCGAAATTCTCGGTCCAGAGGAAGTGTACAAATTTTATGGTCTGGTGTTAATGGAATAAGATCCTTTTGGAAACCCACTAATCCCTGAAAATTTAGTTAGTGATCCAATCATTATTGATGGCATTGAGGCTTCTGAGACTTTTAAAAAAACACTTCTACCCCTGGCAAGTCTTTATATCACAGTGCTGATAGGTCCCAAGAAACCTCAGTAAAATTCACTAATTTTGTTTGGAATGACGGAGTATATGTGAAAGCAAGTAGGGTCCTATGTGCAAAGCACCTCAAAGACAATGCTGTTGAGAACCTACGGAACATTTGGCCCAGCTTGAAGTTTCTGTGGTTATTAACAGATTGTCTGTATCTGATGGTATTTTAAGCTCCAAATATCTGAGCTTAAAGTGAGATCATCGCAGACTGTGACGTTCCATATCTGGCAAAAAGATTAATGCGAATATTGAACGGCATGTATTCCACACTCGAGGAGCTCTACATGATACAGGAAAATTTGAACTTTCCAGCCAGGCTTCAGATCGAGTCTCTCATGAGACTCGGACACAACTTAACCCCGAGCAACGGCCAAAAAGGCTCGCGAGGCTTTCAAATTTCAAAATTTCCAAAACCTCGAACCTTCAACCCGCATCAAAAGGACTCTTTTTTATACTCCTCATAGTAATTTCGTTTTCTTGCCACTACCATGTTATGTTAATATTTTACAACTAACAGTACCGAAATAGGTCAGGTGCTAACTATTAATTCAACAATTACTATATTATTCGGTCATCCTTTTTTGCCATGGTTAATTGAAATGGTCAGCTATAACTTAGACTAACGATATGTGCCGTAAACTATAACATTTGGCTATCCGTTTTAAAAGCATGGCTGACAAAGGACGGTATCTGTCTCTGATTTAGGCCATGGTTCTGAAACGATCTGAGCCAATCTCAACGTTTAACCATTTCCCTGTTCAGTGTTTATTCCAAATATCAATACCTACTGAATATTCATGGACAAACTAGTTATAATGAAATAAGGAACATGGAACATTATAGCCATTTTAGACAGTAATGAAACATACCGCTCTTTCAAAATTCCATAAGCAAACAGAGCAGACCCCGATCAGATGGCTCCTAGAGGAGCCATCCGATATGGGGCTTCTGTTTGCAGAAGCGTGAAAACACATTTATATGAGGGAAAGGGTTAAAATGTTATTCACATTATGATAGTTATATATTCTCCATCGAATAAAGTTTTGAGAAAGTAATTAGGCGTTTAAACTGCCGACTTTCCATCCACTATTACCAAATTTGTCTCTTTGGTTTATAATCTGATTTTAAATGTATTTTAAACAAACATTTAAATTATTTAGCCAGATTAACAGATTACTTTAATATATGCGGGATGTTTGTAAATAGCTGTAAATAGTGTTATCTTGTAACAATTGATCGAAATTATTGTGAGGAGTTTTGAGTATTTTTTGGAACATTGGCATAAGTTTTCAAAATTCAAAATTCGGGGCTCAAAAAACGCCGGGTCCTCGTCCCGATTCCTGGGCGCACTAACTTGTGCACATGTACGAGTACGTTAGTGTGACTGATGCGTTCAATAAAAACGTAATCAAAATATGAATTTCTGGGTCTACACTGTCAACTCGGTGGCTGATCAGGGTCTTCATTGTATTCACTGCATCCGTCTAAAAAAGGTGTTTTCCTTTGCCAGATCAAACCCCACATATCTTGATCAAAACCCATATTGACGGTGAAATGACTGATCTGGGTCTACATAGTGCTCAAATGGACCGGTGCTCAAACAGTAGTAGCTTATGTGCGATTATCACGACTTTGTAAATCACACGTCAACACATAATCAGCTATCGTGTGTACTGCGATCAAAATTAATAAACTATCTCACTTTACATGTTCTGATCAAAATGAAAACAACAGAAATAATAAAAATAATAACTTCTTTTATCATTATAATATAATTCTCCACATTAACACAGTTAATAAGAGGTATATCCCTTGTTGACTCCAGTTGACTCTGAGTCGGCTATACTCGGCGGAATATAGTTGGTGTAATTGGGGTGCAACAGGGGTTCAAAATGCAATCTAAGACATTATTTTGGATCCAAACTGATAATTTTCAATCTATTACGATATAATACTACTTTATCTGGCTGTGAATATATAAATAATACCCTAAAACGCCTTTTTAAGTTAGTTGTCTCTAGTTGTCTCTAGTTGACACTTGTTGTCTCTGTTTAGTACCACCCAATTACACTAACTATATTCCGCCGAGTATAGCCGACTCAGAGTCAACTGAAGTCAACAAGGGCTATACCTCTTATTAACAGTGTTAATGTGGAGAATTATATTTTAATGATAGAAGAAGTTATTATTTTGATTATTTCTGTTGTTTTCATTTTGATCAGAACATGTAAAGTGAGATAGTTCATTGATTTTGATCGCTGTACACACGGTAGCTGATTATGTGTTGACGTGTGATTTACAAAGTCGTGATAATCGCACATAACCTACAACTGTTTGAGCACCGGTCCATTTGAGCACTATGTAGACCGAGATCAGTCATTTCACCCACAGGTGCTAGGCGTGTGGCCATTTCACAAATACTGCTTATAAATACCTTCAAATACGTTTAGACATCATAACTTGACATTATAAAAAAAAGAAAAAAAAATGAAAAAAAAATTTTTTTCGTATAATATATTACTATATAAAGGTATGTAACTAAATGGTCCAAAGTGGCAGAAAAAATGCACCAACTACATTCCGTGTCTTGTTACGACGTCAATTTCCGCTCGATTTCAATCAAATATGAGTCAATGCACGCAGAAATGTCCAGTCTTTCAAATATACACCATTGATTGTCGATCATAAGCCGAAAAATTACTGTTTTGAGACGATAAACTCCAGCTTAGATTTAGTCGACCGAGTCACTACCGACACATACATGCACATTTTCACCACTGATGACATCGAAAGTCACACTAGATCTCATAATATGGTCCGTTTTCCACTCTCATTCAATAAAACTAACATAACCATTCAACTTACTGTCGATGTCAACCTCAAAGTTACTACCGGTTCTACGAAACTGAAGAGTTTTCGAAACAACCCGCGGCTGTCAACATTCGGCCAGCCATGATTTTCGTGACCCGGAAATGCTTGAAGCGAAGAAGCGACTGGTGCCCGGCAGACCATTTGACTACTATGAAGCAGGTAACAAGTGCCCTGTAAACATGATCACAGGTGCTAGGCGTGTGGCCATTTCACAAATACTGCTTATAAATACCTTCAAATACGTTTAGACATCATAACTTGACATTATAAAAAAAAGAAAAAAAAATGAATTTTTTTTTTTTTCGTATAATATATTACTATATATAGTAATATATTAGATCTATACGAAAAAAATTTTTTTTTTCATTTTTTTTTCTTTTTTTTATAATGTCAAGTTATGATGTCTAAACGTATTTGAAGGTATTTATAAGCAGTATTTGTGAAATGGCCACACGCCTAGCACCTGTGATTTCACCGTCAATATGGCTTTTGATCAAGATATGTGGGGTTTTATCTGGCAAAGGAAAATACTTTTTTTCAGACGAATGTAGTGAATACAATGAAGACCCTGATCATCCACCGAGTTGACAGTGTAGACCCAGAAATTCATACTTGCAATTGTTGTCTCTGTTTAGTACCACCGGTACTCGACTCTATCCGACGTAGGGCGGCCATTACTGCGTGACCCGGTAATATTTACCGGGTGTTTTCAAGCTAATATACGATCATTTTTTAATGGATATTAACTGCTATAGCTTCAAACATACAAAATAATGTTATATAACAGCATTATAATCTTTAAATTGCACTTAAAAGGCCTCCAGACTCTACCGGACTCTACCAGACTCTGTTTAGTAGCACCGGTACCGAATTTCTAATAGGTCACTTTTCTGATATGTCACATGTTTCTATTTTAACTGAACTACATCAATGTTAAACCTACTGGCAATTAATTGTTAACCTCCATTCCAAATACCAGCTACATATGGCAAGTATTTCATGTTGTATTAGTGCATCTCAACACTGAATTACCCCCAAACTTTAACCTTGAGATTTCAGCCCAAAAAGTCCAAAACAGTTGAAATTTTGACTGAAATTAAATTTCATTTTAAATTTTAACTATACACTACATCAATGTTCAACACACAGGGAACCTCTATTCCAAGTATCAGCTTTCTTAGAAGAGTAAATATTTCATGTAGTATAAGTGCATTTCAACACTTACCCAAAAACTTTAACCAAAAAATGACGTTGACTCCGGGGTGATTCCATAAGCCCCCCATTCTTCGAATAGGCCAGTAAAAAGTATTGCACTGTAGAGTGACGAACCTTAGTGACATCATTGGTCCTCAATGAGAGGAAGACACATGTGCAATTTGAAAGCTCTATAATGATAAGTTTAGAAATGACGGCCAAAAAAGGAAAGTGTGGCGGACACAGACAGACGGATGGACGGACAGACAGAAGACGGAAAAATGATCCCTTAGTGACACTCTTCCACTTGGCAGGTGACACAATAAAGTGCTAGAGAGCAAACATGGTAAAATATTCAATATTTCATAAGTAAAGTGAACATAGCTCTAGACCTGCCAATTCAATATGCCCGTTTACAAACATGTTCAGAATTTTAAGGCCATATATATCATATTATTCTCAAATATGATATACTAAGGATATGTATAAATAAATGTGCTAGAGTATAAATATGGAAATACAGTAAAACCACTGGCACTTGATCGAAAAAGACTATAGTTTATTTATAGCAACTAGTACATTAATACACTATTATATTACACAACTATAGTCTATTTCGATCAAGTGCCAGTGAGTAAAACCTCTCTATAACGGTCACTAAATTACATCAAGTATTTTGTGTTAAAGGCAGGTGGCTGCTTAAAGCAAGGTGAAAGTAAAACAGAACACTCCTATAGAATGTGAAACGTGCAAAACAAATATATTAACACTATCAATATTTTCATCTTACATTTGCAAATACAGTAAAAACCTGTCTATAACGACCACTTAATTACATCAAGTATTTTGTGTTAAAGGCAGGTGGCTGCTTAAAGCAAGTTGAAGGTAAAACAGAACACTCCTATAGGAGCGTACTGTTTTACTTTCACCTTGCTTTAAGCAACCAACTGCCTAAAATACCAACTACATTTTGTAATTAACACAATTTAGTGGTCATTATAGAGGTTTTAATGCACATAAACATTTTAGCTAATGTTTATCCATAAGTTAACCCTTTTCCTCAGATAAAGATGACTTTTAATGTATTTACAAACAAAGTAGGCCCACTGATCTGGGTCTGCTCTGTTTGCTTATAGAATAATATAGATCTGACTCTACACTGGCATGGCCCAAAATACCTGTGTTCATAATTATGTCATCACTTTTTCTGCATACCATGGTCATTCCGAATCATCAGTTTGATGCCATTAGTGATGAAAATTGAATATTTGTTAACCCTTTCCCTCATATAAACATGTTTTCACGCATTTTCAAACGGAGTAGACCCAGATCAGATGGCTCCTATAGGAGCCATCTGATCAGGGTCTGCTCTGTTTGCTAATGGAATTTGAAAGATCGTTGTATTTACTTTCTAAAATGGCTACATATTTCAGTATAACTATTTTGTCCATGAATATTCAGTAGGTGTTGAAATTCGGAATAATCATACAACAGGGAAAGGGTTAAGTCTGTGCTAGGGGTCATGAGTAGTGTTGCCCATGAACAGATTCAATAAAACCAAGTCTGCATTTTTCTCTTTTCACATTACTGCTTTTGCTTTCAGGATTGATCTAATTAACCTATAAATATGCCTTTCTACTGTCTATGCCTTTGCAAACTGAGTAGAGCAAGATTTGACGAGGGTCTGCACTGTCTGTTTATGATATAATACAGATATGATTCTACAGTTTTTGCCATAGCCAAAGATTCATGTGTTCATGTGCTATTATCAAATTCCCTCATATTGATGCCTCTGTAAAAGTCACTATTTGAAACCATTGTGATAAAAGGAGCAAATGTTCTATTTATCACAATGGTTTCAACACTACACAAATCCAAACTATACCTTTTCTCTAGAAAATGCTCCTTTTTGGTAGATTTATTCAAATATGTTAGATCTAAAATTGCCTATGATGTAATGGTTTATAGCAATTAATATAATTAATATGCAAGATGTCATTATTTCTTCCATGAATATTCATGAAGTAAAGGGTTAATATTCATAAGGTTATATGATAAGATGTTAATTGAAATTTGCCATGTTCATGAAAACATAACTAATTATTTCTAAATAATTATTTCTAAATTGATGATAAGTGTGAGTGAGTGAGTGAGTTGGGTTTAACGTCCAACCAACAGTATTTCAGTTATATGCAGACGGCACCCGCATGAGACAAGTTATAGTGCTGCCTCACTGAAATACCCCTGCTGCGGGCACATGGCAAGGGCATCCCACCCAGTCACATTATCCTGACAACGGGCCGACCAGTCCTAGAACTACACCTTTTAATGTCGAGCGCAGACAAGGGAGCTACTAGTACCAACTTTTAACGACTTTTGGTCTGTCGCGGCCGGGATCGAACCCACGACCTTCCGTACCGCAGGCGGACGCTCTACCACTGAGCCATGCGGCCGGTAATAAATTGATGATAAGGATCTGTGAAGAAATAAACATGGTAAAAGGTTTGATACATCAAGGACACATAACTCTAGACCTACTACTGATTAAATTTTGCCCATAATTAAATATGGAAAAGGCCTTATGACATTACATGTTATTTTCAATTAAATATGATAATGATCCATACAGACAAGCAGGTTCTATGGTATATTGCTCTATAGTCTAGAAGTAATATAATTCCTACCTTAAATGCTCATGGCTGAGATCTTAACCCTTTCCCTGTTCTAAATTTAGTCAAAATTTCAATACCTACTGAATATTCATAGACAAAATAGTTATAATGAAATGTGTAAGGTGGTACATTATAGCCATTTTAGAAAGTGAAGACATTGATCTTTTAAATTCTATTAGCAAACAGAGTAGACCCTGATCAGACGGCTCCTCTAGGAGCCGTCTGATCTGGGTCTACTCTGTTTGCAAATGCGTGAAAACACGTTTATATGAGGAAAAGGGTTAAGATCATACACTTTACTGTTTACGGTTAAGGGTTGATTAGCATTGCTTGATAATTGCGAGTAATAGTGTAACAAAGTAAAATGTATTAGTTCTGATGTCAAGGGCACACAACTCTAGACATATTTCTCTGATTAATCTTAGCCAAGATCATATAGCCATATACATGTACTTGATGATCAAGTTTCATAGCTATTGTTTGAGAACTGTGGTCATTAGGTTGTTACCGAGGTAAAATATACCATATTTGATGAAATCAAGGGCACATAACTCTAGACCTACTACAGTAAAACCTCTCTATAACGGCCACTAAATTGTTTTAATCATTTGGTATTTAGGGCAGGTGGCTGCTTAAAGCAAGGTGAAAGTAACAGAACGCTCCTATATGAGCGTTGTTTTACTTTCACCTTGCTTTAAGCAGCCACCTGTCTTTAACACAAAATACTTGATGTAATTTAGTGACTGTTATAAAGAGGTTTTACTGTATATATATTCTGATATTACCCATAATCAAACTTAGACGAGATCTTATAGTTAACACTTAACTTCCAAGTTATAATAACATTTCTAAAGAATTGTCGGTTCTTAAGTGTAAACAAAGTATAAGGACATAGAAGGACATTTAATGACACTAAAAGTTCACCATGAGCATTTGTGCTCAGGTGAGCCAAAAAGAGAAAGGGGACCTAATGTTTTCCTCTTCTAATTTCTCAGGATTGCATGAATGACATAGTACTGATAAATGAATAAATATATTTTATTTTATTTACATGAAACACAATAGTTTAACTAGAAATGGGTACACAGGACACCATTAACCCCCCCCCCCCCCCCCCCCCCCCACACACACACACATACACACACCCATTGTAAAAAAGCATGAACGGACTGACAGTATGACAAATGAACCAACACTGGAGAAGGGATTCCTCAGGGTCCTGCTGCTAAATCAGGCAACTGAACTATCTTAGAACATTGCAAGGAAATGCATGTGCACCTTTGTTTTCTAGAGGCAAAAGTCTGTTAAACAAGAGTACCGCATACGGTACATAATACGCCCACTTGCAAACTTTCTCTGATTCAACATGCCTTATAAGTGTTGACATTTTCTAATCTGTGCTTCAGATCTTGATTTCCATATTAAGGTGATACTATTTTTTAAAAAAATGAAGTGAATATCTTATTAAATAAAAAAGTTACAGCTAATCCTCATTTTTGCAGATTTTTGTAAAGTGCAACGGCCATAACTCCGAAACAACAAAAACGAAAAATCAAATAAACCTCAAAATTGACTCAGCATCAGATCTTGATGCATTAAACATTTTGTGAAGTTTCATTAATATTTCTCAAATAGTTTTCCCAGAAAACAGCCGACAAACTATTTGCATTATTTTTTAAGGACAAGGGCCCTAACTCTGAAATGAAAAATCAAATGATCCTCAGAATCAATTCAGTTTCAGATCTTGATGCATTAAACATTTGTGTGAAGTTTCATTAATATCTCTCAAACAGTTTTCCCAGAAAACAGCGGACAAACTATTTGCATATTTTTTAAGGACAAGGGCCATAACTCTGAAATGAGAAATCAAATGAACCTCAGAATCAACTCAGCTTCAGATCTTGATGCATTAAACATTTATATGAAGTTTCATTAATATCTGTCAAATAGTTTTCCCAGAAAACAGCGGACAAACTATTTGCATGTATTTGCATTATTTTTTAAGTAAAAGGGCCATAACTCCGAAACGACAAATCAAATGAACCTCAGAATCGACTCAGCTTCAGATCTTGATGCATTAAACATTTGTGTGAAGTTTCATTAATATCTCTCAAATAGTTTTCCCAGAAAACAGCGGACAAACTATTTGCATATTTTTTAAGAACAAGGGCAATAACTCTGAAACGACAAATCAAATGAACCTCACAATCAACTCAGCTTCAGATCTTGATGCATTTAACATGTGTGTGAAGTTTCATTAATATCTCTCAAATAGTTTTCCCAGAAAACAGCGGACAAACTATTTGCATGTATTTGCATTATTTTTTAAGTAAAAGGGCCATAACTCCGAAACGAAAAATCAAATGAACCTCAGAATCAACTCAGCTTCAGATCTTGATGCATTTATACATTTGTGTGAAGTTTCATTAATATCTGTCAAATAGTTTTCCCAGAAAACAGCGGACAAACTATTTGCATGTATTTGCATTATTTTTTAAGTAAAAGGGCCATAACTCCAAAACGAAAAATCAAATGAACCTCAGAATCAACTCAGCTTCAGATCTTGATGCATTATATATTTGTGTGAAGTTTCATTAATATCTCTCAAATAGTTTTCCCAGAAAACAGCGGACAAACTTTGCATATTTTTTAAGGACAAGGGCCATAACTCTGAAATGAAATATCAAATGAATCTCAGAATCAACTCAGCTTCAGATCTTGATGCATTTAACATTTGTGTGAAGTTTCATTAATATCTGTCAAATAGTTTTCCCAGAAAACAGCGGACAAACAAAATGTTGACGGACGAACGAACGAACGAACGAACGAACGAACGGACAGGGCCACGACAATATACGACCACCTTTATTAGGTGGGCGTATAAAAATGATATTTATAGGCTGTAAGAAAATTGTGTTCTTTAATTAAACCATTCCCTTATAGGCTATTTTAGAACATTTCCTCATTGGCTATTTTTAGACCCAACCTCTGAATAAATCTACTGTCAGAAAAGGAGCATTTACAAGAAAAAGTAAACTTTAAGAATTGTGTAGTTTTGAAGAGGCGTCAACATAGGGCAATAGGTTAAGAAGAATAGGTTTGTGAAGATTGTTGTGTCCATCATAATTACCCTAAAATAATTATTTGGGCAGAAAAACATAGAGTGTTGCCCCAGATCGAACTATCCTTCCAGGAACAATTGATCTTGGTTTAGTTTCATTTCACTTAAACTTATCAAAATAATGTAGACTTTAGATTTACAGATTGGTGGAAAAGAGACTGGGTGTCCCTTATATGTTTGGAGGAAAATGTTCAACTTATAGCCAACAATAAAATTGTGTGGTTCATAGAAATATCTTTTTCATGCCTCTGGCCCACACCCAGATCAGACAGCTCCTGTTGGAGCCATGTGACCAGGGTCTGATCTGTTTGCTTTAAATGGAATAATCTAAGTCTGATTTTACAGTTTCTACCAATACATGTACCAAAATTTCCTGTGTATATATGTCATTATAAAAATAATATTAAGCAACATGCAATAAATATTCATGATGTCATTATTTCTTACATGAATATTCAACAGGGAAGATGTTAAATATTTATGAGCAAGAACAAGTCCATTATCCATGTTTATAAATTGTTTTAGTTGAGTCCGAGTTCATTCTCAAGTTTTTGATAGGTCAGATTTGAGCCTAATAAGCATGGACCCTGATGTCTCCAGCATATCCAATCACAATGGTCATTCAGTAATAAAACCTCCCTGATATCAAGTAAAAGGTGTAGATCATAGCAAATGTGTGTGCCTGTTATAAATAGTGGTTGTTGTATATAGATGACACAAATGTAGTCATTAACAGCAAATAAAGAACCCCTGAGCAAGGTTTAATATAGTAACAGAAACAAAATAACAAGAGCACAACTTGCAAGTGTTGGGACATCATCTGTTGAGACATGTTAAATTTATATTTCCTAAGTACATAAAGGGGTATTTCTTTTGTTAAAAAAGACCTTACAGAGATATGGCTCTTGGGCAGTTTGCGATGGTGAAGAATAGAAGTTTCAAAATAGTTTTGAGACAATTGGCAACAATAAAGTTTTAACAAGAGCCGCGTGCGGCACCAACGCTTGTCTGATTTGGTGATTGTCCAGGTAAAATTAAAAAAAAATTATTTTTTTTTAAAGAGCCACAACTCCAGAATTCTGTAATCAAGAGTTATGGTTGTTATGTAGGGACCTTCCCCTCAATGAGATCTACCAACCTATGAAGTTTCATGGTGATGCCTCTTATACTTTTTGAGTAATGAGCTACATTAAAGTTTTTGCACGCCTACGACCAAGTGATCACAATAGCTTGACTTTTCTTCGAAACAGACGAGCTAAAAATATTAAAGTCAAAGTTCAAAGTCACAAGTCAAAAAACGTAACACTGATGGAAAGGCCTTGCCACAAGGGATTCACATATGAAATATGAGAGCCTACAGAGTTATGGCCCTTAATCAGATTGTAGCCCTTGTGACAGAGAACAAGTGTTTGAAGTTTCTTAAGGTTTGCATTAATAGTAAAGAACTTATGGCCAACATTAAAGTTATGGGATGACAATGACGACAATAGCTTGTGCTTTTTTCTCCAAAAAAACCAACAGACAGGCAGAAAACAGTGATCAATATTTAATCCTTTACACCATAGCTACACCTTTGCAAACACAGTACACCAAAATCAGATGGATCCTTTATGGTGTAAAGGGTTAAAATCATGCAAGCAGTATTTATGCTCATATATACATTTAAAAAACAAAACAAAAAAACTTTAAAAATCGGCTGACAAATGTGACAAAGTTATTGAAAAACTAGAGGTTTTTGTCACAAAAACGGATGTCTCCCCTCTAATAAAAACAATATGTAAAGGGAAATCACTAAAAATGTTATGGTCATGATAAATGATACTATGGAGGACGATCAACGCCAAAATTGCATCATGCTTTGTGGCATTTCAGTTTGCTTCATTGTAATTGCATCATGCATTGTGGCATTTCAGTTTGCTTCATGATAAATGCATCCTGCATTGTGGTGTTGAACAGTTTGCTAAACGATTATTGCATGTCAAGATGGGAGTCCTTCTTTCATTGAAGTTTCTTCAATGACACATGACCCAATGCGGTAAGCCCATAGCAACAAGCATAAAGCCGAACGCCGAACGCCGAAGGCATAATGCACTTCAGCCGAACTCGCCATATAGGTGGCGCTGCATGTAAAACCAGATAATCAAACTACTGAAAGTACTGAGGATGGATTCAACGTAGATCGAATTAAATGTTTGGTTTGGTTTTTAAATGTTGTTTTGAGCGAAAAAAAGAACACTATTCGGACGTGTGTGTATTGGGGGGGGGATTAGTTATTTAAAAAAGATGTTGCCTTTGGTGAAATTTTATTTGTTGTTTTTTTATGTCCGTCTGATCAGGGTCTGTCTTGTTTGCTGATGGTCTGTCAAAGATATCATTCTGCATAGTTTGCCCTGATAAAATTCACGTGTCCATATGCTATTTCATTGTCATTATTTTTCACATGAATATTCATTGAGTAAAGGGTCAACTGTGTAGTACCCTGATCGCCGATGTGTGATAGACCACGCGTAGATCATGTACGGACCGTCTGATCAGGATCTGCTCTGATTGCTAATGGAATTACATTCATCTGTTTATTTAGAATTTCTGAATGACTTCAATGTTCCACCTTCCATATTTTCATTATAATTTTTGGTCCATAAATATTCTGTATAGGTATTGGAATCGGGACTAAATATAGAACAGGGAAAGGGCTAAGATTACGTGTATAAATATAAACATGTCTAATATATCATAAAATAGCATATTTTTATTAGAATTATATTGGGTTTGAGAAATACATTACATTACATTATTTTCATTTTGTGTACAATATACTTATAATATGTTTACTAACCCTTTCTCTCATGTTAACATCTTTTCACACATTTGCAAACACAGCAGACCCAGATCAGATGGCCCCTATAGCAGCTGTCTGATCAGGGTCCGCTCCGTTCGTCAATAGAATTTGAAAGATGTTTCTTTACTTTCTAAAATGGCTATACTGTCCCACCTTCCATATTTCATTATAACTATTTTGTCCATGAATATTCAGTAGGTATTTAAATTTTGAATAAACATAGAACAGGGGAAGGGTTGAAAATAAATTAAGATATGAATAATAATAATTCATGAAGGTGTAATGAAAATATCTGAAATTTTGAACATTGAATACTTTATTTAAAGAGGGTAGCTAAATTAGTCATAATGACTAATCTACCTTGAGGCCCTCAAAACAAGCATTTCATACAAAATACAAAACAGTAAAACACAGATCTATATACACAAGAAATAAATGTTCAGAAGTTCAGTAATGTTGCGTCTGGATAATTAATAAATGTTGTCTGCTTCAATTTGTAGATTTATTCTTTATGGACACGCATTTGGATCCTGATAAAACTCCGAGTAAAATGGCGTCAAATCTGGATCCAATCTGTTATCATAGATTTAATTTGCCACTAGCATCCAAATAGTTAATATAAAGCTATAATATATAAACTATTGCACATAAAAAAATGAAATGCATAAATGACATCTGACCCCGATTCAGGTGGATGAATGCACGCGCTATTAAAATCACATATTTGTGACGTCATTTACTCACGCTGTAATTATTATAAATACGAGAAAATATTTTTGCTCAATACTAGTTAATCTAAAAATGATCTCTGCTTCAATTTTTTAAAAATGCAAATAGAGAGTAAACTAATTGAACCTGATGAGACTTTGAGTTATTAACGATATAGATTAATATATTCTTTCTGAAATTCAACCAATTTGCCCAGGGAGATGGTATACATACTTTTGTGCATGCCCTTATTTAGATTTACATTGTTATATGTTTAAATTTCATTTACATTTTCTTAAATTTTCTTCACCTGAGGTCCTCTACAAAAGTTACATAAATTATGCCCCTTGTGTCAAAATTGGTTCACCCCAGGACCGGCTAGTTTTCTATAGAAACACATAGTGAAAACTTTGAAAATTTTATCCTCTGATTGTCTGGTGAGCGATGTCAGGGCCTTTCAGACCCTCTTGTTATTATTCTTCTTCTCCCAGCAGTAAATACCCCCCCCCCACACACACACACTCTCTCTAATGTAATGGATCAGTAACCCTTCTATTTTTTGTGTGTTTTTTGAAATCCTTCTATTTCTATGTCTTCATAGCGTTTTCCTTCTTTACCTATGTATTCGGCAAATCACTTCAGCATTTTAGTCCGAGCTGACTAGAGTACGACAAAGACCGGGGCGAAGATGGAACAACGAACCACGCATCAAGCATCAAGCACCAAGCACCAAGCGCTAAGCAAATAGCACAAAGAATATGCTCCAAAGAAGTTTAAACAATGAAACACATTATTTGACGTTATTATAATCAATAAACAAGTTTACAGAAGGTCAAATGTCGGATCGAGGAAGAAACTTCAAAGAAAGAAGAAAGCACATCGTGACATGCAATAATCATTTAGCATAATGCATTTAACATGAAGCAAATTGAAATGCCACAAAGCATGATGCAATTTTGGCGTTGATCGTCCTC
Source organism: Azorinus chamasolen (assembly GCA_963576725.1). Classification (NCBI taxonomy): domain Eukaryota; kingdom Metazoa; phylum Mollusca; class Bivalvia; order Cardiida; family Solecurtidae; genus Azorinus; species Azorinus chamasolen. The sequence continues at coordinate 64,805,323 of OY755240.1, read as the reverse complement.
CATATGATACTTCCCCTCATTATGCGTTTTCCACACTACATTTTTCAAGAAGAAAATGATAACAGCTAATAACTCCAATACTGATACCAGATTTATGGCCCTTGTGCATGACACTTACTTTCATCATGCTCTTTCCAAAAATAAAATGTCATTCCAATAGCATCAGTTGAACAGGAGTTATTGATCGGCCAAAAAATGAAACAATGGGCAATAGTATTGAAGCCAGAATTATGGCTCTTGTTCATGACACTTTCTCTCATCATGATCATTCCATGTATGAAGTTTCACTCCAATGGCATGTGTCATATAGGAGTAATCATCCGGACAAAAAAATGTGATTTTTTTACAAAGGGCAATAACTCCAATATTAGTGAAGCCAGAGTTATGGACCTTGTGCATGACACTTCCTCTCGTTATGATCTTTCCATATATGAAGTTTCAATCCAATGGCATGAGCCATATAGAAGTTATCGTCCGGACAAAAAAGTGTGATTTTTTTTTTACAAAGGGCAATAACTGCTATATTAGTGAAGCCAGAGTTATGTACTTTCTGCATGACACTTCCTCTCATTATGCTGTTTCCATATATGAAGTTTCAATCAACTGGCATCAGGCATATTGAAGTTATTATCCGGACAAAAAATTATGATGTTTTTTACAAAGGGCAATAACTCCAATATTAGTGAAGCCAGAGTTATGGACCTTGTGCATGACACTTCCTCTCGTCATGATCTTTCCATATATAAAGTTTCAATCCAATGGCATGAGCCATATAGGAGTTATCGTCCGGACAAAAAAGTGTGATTTTTTTTTACAAAGGGCAATAACTCCAATATTAGTGAAGCCAGAGTTATGGACCTTGTGCATGACACTTCCTCTCATTATGCTCTTTCCATATATGAAGTTTCAATCAACTGGCATCAGGCATATTGAAGTTATCGTCCGGACAAAAAGTGTGACGGACAGACAGACAGACAGACAGACAGACAGACAGACAACTCTCACGAAAACAATATGTCTCCCCCATATAAATATGGGGGGAGACATAATGATATGATTTGGTTGAGTTTTATAATTTATCCTCCTGTAGGAGTTATCTGATCAGGGTCTGCTCTGTTTGCTTATGAAATTATATCAAATTTAATTCTTCTTTTTCTCCCAATACCAAATTACCTTGTGTACAGTTGAACTTTGAAATCTCGAACTTGGATAACTCGAACTTTGGGATAACTTGAACTAAAAGCTTGGTCCTTCCCAACTTACAATACAGAATTGTTTTAACATGTATCACTACAAATATCTAGAGACACATGTGACTTCTTAATGCAGGTTTCAAGTAATGCTGAAAGTTCCTACAGGAGTTTTCAGCAATACTTTAGACCTGCATTAAGCTGTGAATTTGAGGTATTGGTCAGAAATCGGATACCTCAAACCGCTGTTATGTCGAACTAATATGTATGGTCCCTTGAAGTTCCAGATAACGAGGTTCAATTGTAATAAATATTCATGATGTCATCATTGTTTTAACATTTGTCCAAAGAAGTCAGGTTTCAAGCAATAACATGAAAGTGCATTTAACCCTTTCATACTGAAATGTTCTTGTATACATGGCACCGTTTTCTGGCCAATACACTATTTACCTACACCGTTTTCTGGCCAATACACTATTTACCTACACCGTTTTCTGGCCAATACACTATTTACCTACATCTGTTTAATCTGTATGCTCAATTCTTTTAAAGTCTAATAAAGAATGGTGGCTGCAAAATTTACTGTCTGCAATATTAATTAAAGCCAGGAAGCACTGTATTAGCCCCTTTCACACAATTGCAAACACGGTAGACCAGGGTCTGCTCTGTTTGCTTTTGACATGATATAGATCTAATTCTTCAGTTTTTGTCAAAGCAAAAAAACCCTTGAAATTTTTATAAATATTCATGATGTCATTATTTCTTTCATGAATACTGAGCAGGGAAAGGGTTAATGGATTGGAACTGTTTGCTACGTTTATCACAAATTTGCTGCTAGAATGCACAGAGTTAACTGTTTGAACTTGGAAAAAAAACTACTGACATTTGCAAACAGTGTAGTCCCAGATCAGAAGGTTTCTAGACAAGCTGTGAGCAGGGTCTGTTCTGCTTGTCGTTTAACCCTTTCCCTCCTATAAACATGTCTTCACGCACATCTGCAAACAGAGTAGGCCTAGATCAGAGGGCTAGAGAGATCCTATAGGAGCCATCTGATCAGGGTCTGCTCTGTTTGCAAATGGAATTTGAAAGACCGGTGTCTTTACTTTCTAAAATGGCTACCCTGTTCCACCTTCCATATTTCATTATAAATATTTTGTCCATGAATATTCAGTAGGTATTGAAATCTGGAATAAACATAGAACAGGGAAAGGATTAAAACTTCTAACAAATTACACCCTTTCCTACTGAATGGACTCTTATGTTAAATTACGAGGACTATTCCACTTTGAAAATTCAGTATGCAACGGGTTAAATAATAACACTGTAGCACAGCCTGACACTATTGTTGAAACTTATACAGACGCTATTCTATATCTATCACGCCCAACAAAGTTTTACAAGAGACAAAACACAATTTTATACAGTAGAACCCCTCTAATGCGACCACTTAATGAATAAACATGGGAGTCTTTATAAGCAGGTGGTTGTTTAATGCAGGACAAAAGTAATGCAGAAAGCTCCTAGAGGAGCTTTCTGCATTACTTTTGTCCTGCATTCAGGTACCACCTGCATCTAGCACCAATAAGTATACCTCTTTTAGGTGGTAGAATTAGCGGGGTTTCACTGTACTAGATTTCTGGATTATTTGAATGTTTATTATGTACTATCATGTATGATGCATATCTACAATCAGCACAGAATTCTTAAAGAGTTTTTCATCATCCATCTAGGTTGAACGACCAGAAAAATAACTTTTAACTACATTTGTATTTAGTGCCTAGCATTGTTGTCACATGCTTGAATTTCTATTTATCAATTTTCTTTATTTTGTTTCAAACGCAATAAGCCCAGCATCAAACAGTTTAGATACTGATGAGACTTCGAGTTACTTTCAGAGCTACAGATAAAGATGCGTACCGAAATTGTAAAATCATTATTTCTCCACCAAACCCTGTACTGTGTCTCAAAGAGATTATTCTAAAGAGTGGTCACAGTATAGGGTTTGGAGGAAGAAAGGAGGAGCTATTCTTGATAATGTTTAATTTTACTCATCTGAACCTCTGAGTTACTTGGTGTCTTATCTGAACCTCTGAGTTACTTGGTGTCTTATCTGGACCTCTGAGTTACTTGGTGTCTTATCTGAACCTCTGAGTTTACCAGGTGTCTTATCTGAACCTCTGAGTTGCTAGGTGTCTTATCTGGACATCTGATGTACTTGGTGTCTTATCTGAACCTCTGAGTTACTAGGTGTCTTATCTGAATCTCTGAGTTACTAGGTGTCTTATATGAACCTCTGAGTTACTTGGTGTCTTATCTGGACCTCTAAGCTACTAGGTGTCTTATCTGAACCTCTGAGTTACTTGGTGTCTTATCTGAACCTCTGGGTTACTAGGTGTCTTATCTGAACCACTGAGTTACTAGGTGTCTTATCTGAACATCTGAGTTACTTGGTGTCTTATCTGGACCTCTAAGTTACTAGGTGTCTTATCTGAACCTCTGAGTTACTTGGTGTCTTATCTGGACTTCTGAGTTACTAGGTGTCTTATCTGAACCTTTGAGTTACTAGGTGTCTTATCTGGACCTCTGAGTTACTTGGTGTCTTATCTGGACCTATGAGTTACTTGGTGTCTTATCTGGATACAACCTGTGTGCAAAGGTCAACACAGATTTGTAATTCGCAGCAAAATACATGGAGTTAACCCATTAATGGAGTTAACCCATTCTCTCCTAGGCTATTTTTAGACCCAACCTTTTTTAATTAATCTACCGAAAAGGAGCTTTAACTAGAGAAAATATTTTTTTTTAAGAATTTTGCAGTTTGAAACCATTGTGATAAATAGAGCATTTGCTCCTATAGGAGCAAATGCTCTATTTATCACATTTTGGTTTCACAAGGTGAATTTTATAGAGGCGCAAAAATGCGTCACTAGGGTGTAATGTGTTAAACCATTCCTTCATGTAAATGCTTTATCAAAGTCTTTGCAAACAGAGCAGATCAATATCAGACAGCTCCTGTAGGAGCCATCTGGTCAGGGTCTGCTCTGTTTGCTGATGAAATTATAAAAATCTGATCCCACATTTTTCGTCAAAGCCAAAAAGTCCATTTATTTACGTAATAAAAATAGATTTAATAATCTTCATGATGTGACCAATTCACATGTAAATGTTTGTTAGGGAAAAGGTCACCCCTTTCCTCCATAAATACGCCTTTCTACGCCTCTGTAAAAGTCAATATTTGAAACCACTGTGATACATGTAAATAGATCTAATTATCACAATGGTTTAAATACTAAATCATTCTAAAATTTTCCTTTTCTCTAGTAAATGCTCCTTTTTGGTAAATGTATTCAAAGATTTGGATCTAAATATAGCCTATGAGGTAATGGGTTAAACAATGCAGATCTAGAGTAACAAAGGCACTACGGACCTGGCATCTGATCAGGGTCTACAGTGATTGTCAATTTGAATGACGACAATGCCTATCAAACATTGCAGACCTTGATCAGAACTTCATGCATCAACCACTCTGGGTGTACACTGTTTGCGAAATTCCAATAGGACCATATCTCATTTCACTGATCATTCAAATCGTGAGATATCTCTTCCAAACAGTAATGTCTTGGTCCAGTCGATGGGGACCTGCATTCTCAGTCGCCAGCTGCCAAGCTGTGTCAGATAGGCAGAACGCCACAGGAACCATGATGGAAATCCTGAAAAAATAAAGCACAGAATTAACAAGGGTACCGCATACTGTACATAATACGCCCACTTGCAAAGTTTCTCTGATTCAACATGCCTTATAAGTGTTGACATTTCCTAATCTATGCTTCAGATCTTGATTTCCATATTAAGGTGATACTATTTTTAAACAAGAGGGCTAGAATGGCCCTGACATCGCTCACCAGACAATCAGAGGAGAAGATTTTCAAAGTTTTCACTACGGCGGTATATGTTTCTATTGAAAACTTAACACCCCAGGGGCGGTGCCAATTTTGACCCCAGGGACACAATTTATATAACTTTTGTAGAGGACCTAAACATGATACTGAAAGAATGTAGTGAAAGAATGGAACTTGTATTAATTCTTTGGATGCTAGAGGCGGATTCTCCCAACACTAATGACCTATGCAAACAGTTTGGATCCAGATCAGGCCCCACATAATGTGGGGCCTGATCTGATATCCAAATTGTTTGTAAATGAGACTGAACTTCTGAAAAACTTAGAAAAAAGTGTGTAGTGGGATTCTCCCACCACTAATGACCTATGCAAACAGTTTGGATCCAGATCAGGCCCAACATAATGTGGGGCTTGATCTGATATCCAAACTGTTTTTCAATGAGACTGAACTTCTGAAAAACTTAGAAAGAAAGTGTGTAGTTAGGATAACTTATGAATATGCTGCAGACAACAATTTAGCAGATGACAAAATTACCCAGCATGTTTTCTTTATTTTGAGAATTATCCACAGTTTTCTCAATCTAACATGAGCGTGTGTTATCTGTCTAAACACAATTTCTACTCTACTGATCAGGCTAAGGGTGATTACATCAGAACTCACACTGGCTCTCAGGCTGATATTAAGGAGAAACCTTTAGACTGTTGTTTCTGATGTTAAGAAGTCATTACACACAGGGCAGGGCCAATTTTAACCCCAGAACTATGATACTTACAAAACCCATACAGTTATGCTAGTAAATCTATACACCAAATATCTAAGCTCTCCTGACAAGAAGATTTTTATAGTTTTTCCTATGCATAACTAGTGATCACATGGGTTGTTTAAGCAGTCAGCTACAAAAAACTGGCAATCCCTAGGGTGGGACCAATTTTGACCCTAGGGGCATAATTTATCAAACTTTTGTAGAAGTCCTGAAGTAGATGCTATGTGCCAAATATGAAAGCTGAGGACCTTCTAGTTTCAGAGGAGATGATGTTCAAAGTTTTTACTATATGCTTCTGTTGAAAACTGAAAACCCCTGGGGCAGGGCCAATTTTGACACCAGGGGTATAATTTATATTTGTAGAGGACCTAAAGATGACGCTATGTGCCAAAGATGAAAGCTGAGACCCCTCTAGATTCAGAGGAGAAGAATTTTAAAGGTTCAAATTGTTGACGACGAACGACTGACAGTGCATGCCGATGGACATCAGGCGATCACAAAATCTCACTCTGAGCACTTTGTGCTCTGGTGAGCTAATAAGCGCGAAATGAATGCTTTAGGGGAAAAGTCAGAAAATATCAACATAACATTTAACATGTTCATATTTTCTCTATCAAGTGACAGTACAATTCATTTAAGAGCATTTCATGCAGTTCTGATAGTTTAATGGTGTTTTTCTTGTACGTTTTGTCTACAACTGTATAACTCTTGTAAAAATGTCATCTACGAGTTTTCATAAAAACCCATTATAAATAAGAAATCTACAGTATATCTCAACTATTCCATTAACCGAGACAAATATGATCGGAATTTTGGTAGATAAAGATATCATCCGCATTTTTTTTGTAAATGAAGAGGCCTACATGTATGTCTCGCATTTTTGCTATGACAATGGCATGCGGTGAATGGCAAGTTCTCTTTTAGTTTAGTGAAAAACTAATTAAATTCATTGTAGAGAGTAATACGCATACTAGTCTGTTACTACTGCAATAGAAGTTGGCATTTCTATCGTGTTTCATCATTCAGTAAAATTACGCTGATAGAAAAGAAATTGTGGCGATACTGCGGGTATGAAAGCGAAAGTACAGCCACTGCAATTCATGCTTAATGCTATATGAATTACTCGGATCTCTAGGTTAGACGGATGTATAGATGCAGTTCGTGTTTTAACCCGTACACGGTGTTGATATAAAAATTGCCCTCTCCTTCCCTATCAGCGGAGAGGTAATTGATCAATGAAAAAACAACAGGTTTTCTATTTGGGAAGTCATCACTATCGGCAGAGAAGAAATTTGTAATTAATAGACAAGCTATTGCTGCTGTAGAAACGACAATGTGTTGCGAAAACAATGTTTGACTAAACACCGAGAAAGAGGTCCATATCCGCGGATACGAGTTCATGCTTTTGTTGCTTATTTTTAGGCTTGCACAACTCATATCCGCGGATATGAACTTCATATCCCGTCAAATCCCGTGTCTAGTCATACCAATATTCTTTCGCGTTTTCTTTGGAGTATAGTCAATAATTCAAGCTTTTTAAAGGTTGATCTTGTGTAGACTAGTAGAAGTTATCTTAGAAAGCGAAGTATTATTAAATGCATGAAAAGTAAATAAATACATGAACATTTCACAACAAAATTAGTTCAGAATTGAAGAGAACTATTTTTCTTGCGCATGTTCACAAGAAATAGTGAACTCTTTGCAGTAAAAAGAAAAGCGTCCGATTGCTATATTGCATTCTTCGAAAGCAGTAACAAGAGGGCCATGAGGCCCTGAAGCGCTAACCAGACATAACCCCAGGGGCGGGCCATATTTGACCACAAGAAATCATGTGTACACCCTTGGTAGAGAACCACAAGGCAAAGCAATATGCCATTAATTAAAGGTCTAAGCCTTATGGTTTCAGAGAAAGATAATATTTATATTTTTAGCTCACCAGAGCACAAAGTGATCAGGGTGAGCTTTTGTGATCGCCTGATGTCCGTCGTCGGTCGGCGTGCGTCGTCCGTCGTGAACAATTTGAACCTTTAAAAATCTTCTCCTCTGAATCTACAGGGTTCTCAGCTTTCATCTTTGGCACATAGTATCATCTTTAGGTCCTCTACAAAAGTTATATAAATTATGGCCCTGGGGTCAAAATTGGCCCCGCCCCAGGGGTTCCATGTTTTCAATAGAAACATATAGTGAAACTTTAAAAATCTTCTCCTCTGAAACCAGAAGGCTCTCAGCTTTCATATTTGGCACATAGCATCATGTTCAGGTCCTCTACAAAAGTTATATAAATTATGCTCCTGGGGTCAAAATTGGCCCTGCCCCAGGGGTGGGCAGTTTTCAATAGAAACAAATAGTGAAATCTTTGAAATTCTTCTTCTCTGAAACTGGAAGGCTCTCAGCTTTCATATTTGGCACATAGCATCATGTTCAGGTCCACTACAAAATTTATATAAATTATGGCCCTAGGGTCAAAATTGGCCCCGCCCCAGGGTGGGCAGTTTTCAATAGAAACAAATAGTGAAATCTTTGAAAATCTTCTCCTCTGAAACTGGACGGCTCTCAGCTTTCATATTTGGCACAGAGCATCATGTTCAGGTGCTCTACAAAAGTTATATAAATTATGGCCCTGGGGTCAAAATTGGCCCTGCCCCAGGAGTGGGCAGTTTTCAATAGAAACAAATAGTGAAATCTTTGAAAATCTTCTTCTCTGAAACTGGAAGACTCTTAGCTTTCATATTTGGCGAATAGCTCCATGTTCAGGTCCACTACAAAAGTTATATAAATTATGGCCGTGGGGTAAAAATTGGCCCCGCCCCAGGGGTGGGCAGTTTTCAATAGAAACAAATAGTGAAATCTTTGAAAATCTTCTTCTCTGAAACTGGAAGGCTCTCAGCTTTGATATTTGGCACATAGCATTATGTTCAGGTCCTCTACAAAAGTTATATAAATTATGGCCCTGGGGTCAAAATTGGCCCCGCCCCAGGGGTGGCCAGTTTTCAATAGAAACAAATAGTGAAATCTTTGAAATTCTTCTTCTCTGAAACTGGAAGGATCTCAGCTTTCATATTTGGCACATAGCATTGTGTACAGGTCCTCTACAAAAGTTATATAAATTATGGCCCGGGGGTCAAAATTGGCCCCACCCCAGGGGCGGGCAGTTTTCAATAGAAACAAATAGTGAAATCTTTGAAAATCTTCTCCTCTGAAACTGGAAGGCTCATAACCTTCATATTTGGCACAGAGCATCATGTTTAGGTCCTCTACAAAAGTTATATAAATTATGGCCCTAGGGTCAAAATTGGCCCCACCCCAGGGTGGGCATTTTCAGTAGAAACAAATAGTGAACTCTCTGGAAATCTTCTTCTCTGAAACTGGAAGGCTCTCAGCTTTCATATTTGGCACAGAGCATCATGTTCAGGTGCTCTACAAAAGTTATATAAATTATGGCCCTGGGGTCCAAATTGGCCCCGCCCCATGGATTGGCAGTTTTCAATAGAAACAAATAGTGAAATCTTTGAAATTCTTCTTCTCTGAAACTGGAAGGCTCTCAGCTTTCATATTTCATAATTTGGCACATAGCATTATGTTCAGGTCCTCTACAAAAGTTATATAAATTATGGCCCTAGGGTCAAAATTAGCCCGCTCCAGGGGTGGGCAGTTTTCAAAAGAAACAAGTAGTGAAATCTTTGAATATCTTCCTCTTGGAAACTGGGTGGTTCTCAGCCTTCATACTTTGCACATATCATCATGTTCAGGTCCTCTGCAAAAGGTATATAAATTATGCCCCAGGGGTAAAAATTGGCCCCGCCCCAGGGGTAGCCAATTTTCAACAGAAACAAATAGTGAAAACTTTGAAAATCTTTTTCTCTGATACTGGAAGGTTCTCAGCTTTCATATTTGGCACATAGCACCATGTCCAGGTCCTCTACAAAAGTTATATAAATTGTGCCTCTTTGGGAAAAATTAGTCCAGCCCCAGGGCAGGCTAGTTTTCTAAAAAAACATATAGTTAAAACTTTGAAAAGCTTCTCCTCTGATTGTCTGGTGAGCGCTTCAGGGCCATTCTGGCCCTCTTGTTCCCATGAAAAACTGATAAGCCCTGAGGCAGGGCCAAGTTTCGCCCAGTGGTCAGGGTCGTAAATTAAACATTCTTGGCAGAGGACCACAAGCCACAGCTACATATTTATAGAGGATCATTAGATCATGTTACATACCAAATATCAAAGGTCTAGGCCTTACAGTTTCAGTAGATTTTTAAAGTGTTTCCTATGAAAAACTGATAAGCCCTTGGGCGGGGCCATTTTTGGCTTGGGGGTCATAATTTGAACAATATTTGTAGAGGACCATAAGATCATGCTACATACTAAATATCAAAGGTCTAGGCCTTACAGTTTCAGAGAAAAAGATTTTTAAAGATTTTCCTATGAAAAACTGATTAGCCCTTGGGCGGGCCATTTTTGGCCCGAGGATCATAATTTGAACAACTTTTGTAGAGGACCATGAGATCATGCTACATACCAAATAACAAAAGTCTAGGCCTTACATGTTCCGAGAAGAAGATTTTTAAAGCTTTTCCTATGAAAAACTGATAAGCCCTTGGGCGGGGCCAATTTTTGGCCCGGGGGTCATAATTTGAACAATATTTGTAGAGGATCATAAGATCATGCTACATACGAAATATCAAATGTCTAGGCCTTACAGTTTCAGAGAAGAAGATTTTTAAAGATTTTCCTATGAAAAACTGATAAGCCCTTGGGCGGGGCCATTTTTGGCCCCGGGGTCATAATTTGAACAACTTTAGTAGAGGACCATAAGATCATGCTACATACGAAATATCAAAGGTCTAGGCCTTACTGTTTCAGAGAAGAAGATTTTTAAAGATTTTCCCATGAAAAACTGATAAGCCCTTGGGCGGGGCCATTTTTGGCCCAGGGGTCATTATTTGAACATTCTTTGTAGAGGACCATAAGATCATGCTACATACCAAATATCAAAGTTCTAGGCCTTACAATTTCAGAGAAGAAGATTTTTAAAGATTTTCCAATAAAAAACTGATAAGCCCTTGGGCGGGGCCAATTTTGGCCCGGGGGTCATAATTTGAACAATCTTTGTAGAGGACCCTAAGATCATGCTACATACCAAATATCAATGGTCTAGGACAGAATGGTTTCAGAGAAGAAGATTTTTAAAGATTTTCATATATTACCATATATGGAAAAAATGACCACGCCCTCTGGCGGCCATGTTTTTTGCCGGATCAAAATTCTTTTAACAACTTTTAAAGTCTATCAACTGAGAAACATTTTGGTGAAAACTATATTCAAATCGGACAAGTCATTCTGGAGAAGAAGATTTTTCTAGATATTGCGTACAGTTGCCATGGCAACAAGACCGATGGCCCCGCCCACTATTTTTTAACAACTTTTGAAGCACCCACCCACAGTATGTATCTGACCAAGTTTGGTTACAATTGGGCAGTCGGTTTCAGAGAAGAAGTCGTTTGAAATTGTTGACGGACAGACAGACGGACAGACGGACGACGGACACAGGGGTATCACAATAGCTCACCTTGAGCACTTTGTGCTCTGGTGAGCTAAAAACAAGAGGGCCTGAAAGGCCCTGATATCGCTCACCAGACAATCAGAGAAGAAGATTTTCAAAGTTTTCACTACATGTTTATATAGAAAATTAGCCAGCCCTGGGGCGGGGTCAATTTTAAACCCAGGGGCATAATTTTTATAACTTTGGTAGAGGACCTGAACATGATGCTGTGTGCCACATATGAAAGCTGAATACCTTCCAGTTTCAGGAGAAGATTTCAAAGTTTTCACTACATGTTTCTATAGGGAGAATAATGGTGTTGTTAACACCCTTTCCTCCATAAATAGGCCTTTCAACCCCTTGGCAAACAGAGTATACCAAGATCAGATGGCTGATCAGGGTCTGCTCTGTTTGTTTTTGACATGATATAGTTCTGATTCTAGTATTTATCAGGTCACAGTTTTTGCTTATTCATCCACAATAGAAATTACGTTAATTAATATTCATGATGGCATTATCTCCTACATGAATATTCATTCATGGTCTAAAGGGTTAAGAAATGACTAACTCTACCCCACATAATTGTAAGCCACAGCACTCCAAGCTAATACACAGTGAGTGCACCTGTCTGCAGTATACTGCTTGACCTAATTATCAGTGACCAGTAAAGGATCTGATTGTTCTAATCTGTAGTCAGCTATACAAAAATGGTCACCCCTGGGACGGGGTCAATTTTGACCCCAAGGGCATAATATATATAACATTTGCACAGAACCTGATCATGATGTTATGTGCCAAATATGAAAGCTGAGAACCTTCCAGTTTCAGAGGAGAAGATTTTCAAAGTTTCACTATATGTTTCTATTGAAAACTGACCACCCCTGGGGCGGGGCCAATTTTGAACCCAGGGGCATAATTTATACACTTTTTGTAGAGGACCTGAACATGATGCTATGTGCCAAATATGAAAGCTGAGAACCCTGTCGATTCAGAAGAAATTTTTTTCAAAGTTGTCACTATATGTTTCTATTCAAAACTGGCTACCCCTGGGGCGGGGCCAATTTTGACCCCAGGGGCATAATTTATATAACTTTTGTAGAGGACCTGAACATGATGCTATGTGCCAAATATGAAAGCTGAGAACCCTGTAGATTCAGAGGAGAAGATTTTCAAAGTTGTCACTATATGTTTCTAATGAAATCTGGCTACCCCTGGGGCCGGGCCAATTTTGACCCCAGGGGCAAAATTTATATAACTTTTGTAGAGGACCTAAAGATGATGCTATGTACCAAAGATGAAAGCTGAGAACCCTGTAGATTCAGAGGAGAAGATTTTTAAAGGTTCAAATTGTTGACGCCCGACGACGGACGACGACGGATGAAGGACATCAAGTGATCACAAAAGCTCACCCTGAGCACAAAAGTGCTCTGGTGAGCTAAAAATGAAGCGAATATCTTATTAAATAAAAAAGTTACAACTAATCCTCATATTTGCAGATTTTTGTAAAGTCAACGGCCATAACTCTGTAAAGACAAACTGAATGAACCTCAAAATAAACTCAGCTTCAGATTTTGTTGCTTAAAACATTTGTGCTAAGTTTCATTTATATCATTTCAATAATTTTCCAAGAAAACAACAGACAAACTAAAAGTTGACAAACAAACCATGCAACGAACACACAAAGTTCAAGGACCATAACTGTAGAGTAAAATGACATATCAAAAACCCCGCAATATATGTTAAAATTCATATTAAGGTTTAACCATATAAAAAAATTGAAGTAAATATCATTTCAAATGAAAAAGTTATGGCCATCCTCATATTTGCATAGATTTGCATTATTTTTTTTAAGTGCACTCCAAAATGACAAATCAAATGAACCTCAGAATTGACTTAGCTTCAGGTCTTGATGCATTAAACATTTGTGTGAAGTTTCATTAATATCTGTCAAACAGTTTTCCCAGAAAACAGCGGACAAACTATATGCATATATTTGCATTATTTTTTAAGGAAAAGGGCCATAACTCCAAACGACAAATCAAATGAACCTCAGAATCGATTCAGCTTCATGCCTTGATGCATTAAACATTTGTGTAAAGTTTCATTAATATCTCTCAAAAAGTTTTCCCAGAAAACAGCAGACAAACTATTTGCATGTATTGGCATTATTTTTTAAGGACAAGGGCCAGAACTCCGAAACGACAAATCAAATGAACCTCAGAATCAACTCAGCTTCAGATATTAATGCATTACACATTTGTGTGAAGTTTAATGAATATCTCTCAAATAGTTTTCCCAAAAAACAGCGGACAAACTATTTGCATGTATTTGCATTATTTTCAAGGACAAGGGCCATAACTCTGAAACAAAAAATCAAATGAACCTCAGAATTAACTCAGTTTCAAATCTTGATGCATTAAATATTTGTGTGAAGTTTCATTAATTTCTCTCAAATAGTTTTCCGAGAAAACAATGGACAAACAAAATATTGACGGACGAACATACGAATGAACGGACGGCCACGCCAATGTACGACCACCTTTATTAGGTGGACATATAAAAAGGGGAATAACTCAAAAATGATGTAAAAGCATTACATCAACAGTGTGACAGACCAACAGATGAATGCTGGAGAAGTGACAGACCAACAGACGAATGACAAAGAAGTTATTAACTCCTTATCTAATGAATGTTCATGTAAGAAATGGTGACTGTATGAATGTTAATAACATGCTTCTGATAATGAATATGGACATGTTTGACTATGGCACAAACAACCAAACCAAGCATAAGCAGACAATGCAGACCCTGATCAGATGGCTCTTGTATGAGCCATCTGTTCTTGGTCTACACTGTCTGCAAAGGTGTTAAAAGATGTCTCTATCGGGCAAAGCTGATAAACATAAAACTCATTTAAAATCATACTTAAAACATCCATACTTCATATATGTGTATAATGTCAGCACTAAAGATGATAGATAACCCTTTACTCCATGAATATTCAAGAAAGAAATAATGACATCATGAATATTAATTAGATTAACTGATCAGGGTCTGCTCTGTTTGCTAATGGAATTTGATAGATCTGGTTCTTTAGTTTCTAAATTGGCTATAATGCTCCACATTTCAATATAACTATTTTTGTCCATGAATATTCAGTAAGTACTGAAATTTGGAATAAACATTGAACACGGAAAGGGTTAAAGCAATCACCTAGCAAACAAAAGGGGTGGGGTGTTTCTTTAACTCTTTCCCTGTTCTACCTTTATCAAAAACTTTTAATACTTGCTGAATATTCACGGAAAAAAAAGAAAGTTATAGAGCAGATCCTAATAAGACAGCTCCTATCTGGGTCTACTCTGTTTGCAAATGTGTGAAAACACGATTATATGAAGGAAAGGGTTAGAAGCGAGCGGATATCTAATAAAGAAACCCCCGATTGATGAATTACTGCTGCTTTGTATTAAACAACCACTCATCTTCAATACAGGCATCTCAACTTCTTATTGCATAGAGAAGTTTGATGTCTCATAAAAATACATACCTTGAAGTTTGACATCTGGCAGATCTGACAGACCCTCATATTTGCCAATATACGCAAGCATGCCCGCACTACTAAACGAATATTCTTCACTAGTCGGATTATTCAGCTGCTGTGCTAACCAACGACCTTCTCTTTCTGCAACCTATAAATGATACAGCAAAACTTCTCATAAACAAGCACTCAAAAGATGTCTTAATTTTATGTCTTTAATTAACCTATTCCCTCAAATTGACGCCTTTTGACGTCATTGTAACAGTCCTTTTATGAAACCATTGTGATAAATAGAGCATTTGCTCCACAAGAATAAATGCTCTATTTATAACAATAGTTTCAAAACTGCATGATTCTAAAGTTTTTCCTTCCTCTAGTAAATGTTCCTTTTCGGTAGATTTATTCATAGAGGTTGAGTATAAAAATAGCCTATGAGGTAATGGGTTAAGCAACCACTCAAAAGATGTCTTAATTATAAGTATTGTCACCCACTGGTAGCAGTTCTAGTCATCCCCTTGAGTTGGATGTAGACTCGTAGGGAATATTTATTGATACACAAGGATGCTGTGTAACTTTTTATTAACCCTTTCCCTGTTCTGTATTTAGGTCAAATTTCAGTACCTACTGAATATTCATTAACAAAATAGTTATAAAGAAATATGGAATGTGGAACATTGTTGACATTTTAGAAAGCAAAGAAACATATCTATCAAATTCTAATAGCAAACAGAGTAGACTCTAGGAGCCGTCTGATCTGGGTCTGCTCTGTTTGCAAATGTGTGAAAACACGTTTATATGAGGGAAAGGATTAATGGTCCTTATTAAGTGAAGTCAGATCAGTTTATTCATTTTCAAGGCGACTGGTGATCTTAGTGAACACCTAGATATAGTCTACTTTCAGTCCAAATGACAGCTCAGCTAAATGTACATGTACTTCCATGGTCATTGAGCCAATCGCCTACAATATTGAGCACTGCTAACATATGGCGCGATTACATAGCTGTAGCCTCATTACCAGCTAGTGATTTTCACAGGTACCCATTTTAATCCTCTGGGTGAAGAGGAGGCAACCTCGTGTGTGTGGGAGACACTGAAAAACGTCTTTGAAATTTCAAGCTGGTCCAGCTTGGATTTGATCCCTGGACCCCTGGGTAATCAGCTCAATGCTCAACCACTAGGCCCTGCCATCACTACGAAACAACAATTTATTTTCCTGTTGGGTAGGTGAGTAAGGTCAAAGAGACATCAAATAAGTATGTGACACTCTGTCTTTCTAAGATGTATCCACACAAATTTATAAACCATAAGTTGTTGAGAAAATATCATCCAGACAAAAATTTGCAGATTTTTGTTTTACTTCAATTGAGGTCATCCCTTCAAGGCCAGGGTAAATGTCACTAAAGTATGTAATACAAAACACTCCACATTCAGAAGATGCATCTAAACAAGAAATTTCGAAATGTCTTGACAAACCTTTACTTAAATTGAGGTAAATGTCAGGGTGAAGGTCATAGAGATACAAAAGTAGTATGTGACACTCTGCCTTCCCAGGATGCATCCACACAAGAAATCTTAGCCCAAGAGGTTGAGAATACATCATACTAACAAATTTCAGACGTTTTTTAACTAAAAGTAATGTCATGGTCAAAGTCAGTCACAGAGACACGAAAGAAGTATACAACACTCCCCCTTCCTTAGATACAAACACACAAGAAATTTAGAAATCTTAATCCAAAGAGTTGTGGATATATCACCCGAACAAATTTCCAGACAAATTTTACCTAAAACTGAAGTCAAGGTCAAGGTAACAGACACCAAAGTAGCATGCTACATTTTGCCTTCCCAAGATGTATTCACACAAGAAATTTGGAAACCATAACCCAAGTGGTTAGGGACATGCATTCAGACAAAAATCCAAATGGAAGAACAGATGGACGGACTGATGAATGGATGGAAGGACGGATTGCAAACCTATATTCCTCCTCCAGTGACAGGTGGAGGACTAATTAATGTTAGAAATAGATAAAGTTGTGTATTCAAGTACTAACATCATCAATTCTTCACCAACTCCTATGCTGTGACCATTCCTAAGATGCACCTCAAAGGGACGATGGTAAAGAGTGGTCACAACATAAGGTATGGTGAAGAAATAAAAGAAGCTGTTCCTGAAAACGTTTTAATTTCTCTGTTTTCATGGTGCAATTTTGACATGAATACTCATCAAGTAAAGAATTAAGTTGTTGGCTGACTGTTTCAATTTCAGAGAATGTCATACAGTAAAACCTCTCTATAACGACCACTAAATTAAATCAATTATTTTGTGTTAAAGGCAGGTGGCTGCTTAAAGCAAGGTGAAAGTAAAACAGAACGCTCCTATTGGAGCGTTCTGTTTTATTTTCACCTTGCTTTAAGCAGCCACTTGCTCTAATTACCAACTAATTAACACAACTTAGTGGTCGTTATAGAGAGGTTTTACTGTACTTATACGAAGCATTTACAATCAGGGAGAGCTTGGGAAGATTTACCTGATGTTTATTTCTGTAAGAAATAATGACTACGAAAATTAATTAGCTGATTTTTTACATGACAGAAACAAAGGAATCATATCTATATATTCCATAAGCAAACAGTGCTGACCCTGATCACATGGCTTCTACAGGGTTTACTCATTTACACAGGCATTAAAAGGTGTATCTATGAGGTAAATGGTTAAACAAGAGTGTTCGGAGGAACATTTGTGTCACCTGCTCGCAGCTGACACAAAAACTTCTTGTTAATATGAAAAAGAGGAATAACTCAAAAATATTCATGCTAGAGTTGTGGCCCTTGTGCATAACACTTCCTCTCATCGTGCTTGTTCCATGTGTGAAATTTGAAAGCTCTATAATTATAATGATTAGTTTAGAAATGACAGCCAAAAAAATAAAGTGGGACGGACAGACAGACAGACGGACGGACAGACAGACGGCGGAAAAGTGATCCCTAAGTGACACACTGCCTCTCGGCAGGTGACACAAAAAGTGGGTAGCTATGAGGTAACTGGTTAACCCTTTCCCTGTTCTGTGTTTATTACAAATTTTAATACCTACTGAATATACATGGACAAAATAGTTATAATGGAATATGGAAGGTGGAACAATGTATCCCTTTTAGAAAGAAGAGAAACAGATCTATCAAATTCCATTAGCAAACAGGGCAGACCCTGATCAGATGGCTCCTCTAGGATCCGTCTGATCTGGGTCTTCTCTGTTTGCAGGTGCGTTAAAACACGTTTATATGAGGGAAAGGGTTAATAAGAGTTGCCTCAGCTGAGCTGTACATGGCAGTGGGTAGCTATGAGGTATAAACTAGTTAAAATGAGTTGCCTCACCTGAGCTGTACATGGCAGTGGGTAGCTATGAGGTAACTGGTTAAAATGAGTTGCCTCACCTGAGCTGTACATGGCAGTGGGTATCTATGAGGTAACTGGTTAAAATGAGTTGCCTCACCTGAGCTGTACATGGCAGTGGGTAGCTATGAGGTAACTGGTTAAAATGAGTTGCCTCACCTGAGCTGTACATGGCAGTGGGTATCTATGAGGTAACTGGTTAAAATGAGTTGCCTCACCTGAGCTGTACATGGCAGTGGGTAGCTATGAGGTAACTGGTTAAAATGAGTTGCCTCACCTGAGCTGTACATGGCAGTGGGTAGCAATTAGGTAACTGGTTAAAATGAGTTTCCTCACCTGAGCTGTACATGGCAGTGGGTAGCAATGAGGTAACTGGTTAAAATGAGTTGCCTCACCTGTCAGAGCTGTACATGGCAGTGGGTAGCAATTAGGTAACTGGTTAATATGAGTTGCCTCAGCTGAGCTGTACATGGCAGTGGGTAGCTATGAGGTAACTGGTTAAAATGAGTTGCCTCACCTGAGCTGTACATGGCAGTGGGTAGCAATGAGGTAAATGGTTAAAATGAGTTGCCTCAGCTGAGCTGTACATGGCAGTGGGTAGCTATGAGGTTAATGGTTAATACGAGTTTCCTCACCTGAGCTGTACATGGCAGTGGGTAGCTATGAGGTTAATGGTTAATAAGAGTTGCCTCACCTGAGCTGTACATGGCAGTGGGTAGTCCTTGATGTCAGCACAGTCCCCTATAGCATAGCTGTTCCCTGAGGTGTCTCCAATAACCTCCAAACGTCTGTTGGTCAAAATCTAGGTGCAAACAAGATGTGTTTGTGAAACACTATGAGTAGTATAGTGCGAGGCGTTGGGGAGAATGCCTGCAGCCCTGCAGCCCCTGCAGCCCCTGTCACGTGACCTATGACGTCACAATGGGAGGGTATCCTATGACTGCCTAAGAACAATGCGCAGGGGGTCACGCTCATTGACCGTGACCTAACAATAGACTAGAACAATCCATAGAGGTCACGCTGACCATCCCGCATTCCTAAGACTAGAGCCTAATAGAGCCCTAGAACAATAGGAACGGAATCGTATGACACTGCCCAACAACAACGGAGGTCACCCCGACCATCCCACATTCCACCCTCGCTGGGTGCCATCCCGCATTCCACCTTTGCCGGGTACCATTTACTATAAAAAAAAACAACCTTTTAGGACATTCGCAAACAGCGTAGACCCGGCTTTATAATCGGCTTTAGGATCGGTTTCCCCTCCATATTCTATATATACCATTATAATAGCGATTTACAATTTCGGGACCCATTTTTATATAAAGAATATTCTTATTCTTTCGGTCAAAGGATTAGAACAATAGGTCAATTCAATTCGTTATAATAGGGCTACACCTTTTAGATATAAAATCGTATCAGTGTGGGAATACCCGAGAGTATATCGGCCTTCCAAGGTGTCGATGATCCGATACAATGTCAGTCCTTTCGACCGTTTTGAAAGGCGACACTTTTTTACCAGTGGAAGGACAATGTTAAATTTAACAATGGGTTCTAGTTAACATCGGGACCCCTTATATCTTTTCCTTCTAAATGACGTCTATGCGGTGGATTTATATCATCAAACCCATAGCAAACTATCCATTCGTTTCTAACATATTTTGATTAAAATCGAAACAGTTTATAAAATGTTTACTGAATGACAAGTTTGTCTTTCAATACAATGTCTTACAAGCTTCACCGCCCACCGAAATACAAGACCCTTACGAATTACGCTGTAGGCGTCCAGCGTGAAAATGATAGATTAAATTTCTTCTGTTTCCCTTATTCAAGATATTCCATATCAATTCTTTTATATTTACTCCCAATCCCTTAATATTAATGAATTAACTCTCATTAGGGTGCGCCGAATAAGTCTGAACATGTCTAACGGGTGCGGTCATTCTTTTGTTTAAATATAATAGAGAATATTAAATTTATATACCCAGTAGCTGACACGTCATTTCTAGCTCCGACTCGACAGTGTAAAGATCACGCTCGTTTATTAGTTTTTATTAAATGTTAATCCAAGCTTCATTCGAATCTACTCAGATAAATGTTGTGCCCTGCTCATGCAATTATTGAAGTCATTTAAATAAAGTGGCTTATGCAAAGATTATCGGAAAAGAATAAGCAGGAGTGATTTATTCGTTGCTAACTCAAGATTCTTTCGAATCTAATAAGTTAAAAGTTGCGTTCTTTCGTTTTAAAGAATCTGATTTTCGTAAGGAGTATCTGAATACAGGTAAGTGAATTTTATTTATTAAAGTTAAAATCTTTACTCCGTCGTTAACTCATTCTGGCTCATATTCATACAGACCATAGCCCAAACTGATATTTGCTATATCCTCTACAGCGTGGTCCACTTATCCTCGTGTCCTATTATAACTCTATAAGTACAGATCTTTCAGAGATAGTAGATAGAGATTCTAAAACCGGTTCGCCTATATGTATCAATAATAAATGATACCAACTTAGGCACGTTTTAGAACCTTTAACTTTTATCTGTAAACCGACTATACTCAGTTACAAGTCAATTAAATATAACGTATAATGGATGTTAAAGACCTTTGTCTTGCTATTTTATCTACCTTTAATTTATTGAGTTATAAAACGATAGGAGGATTGAGTGTTGTAACCACCATTGACTGTTGTGTGAAATCAACTCGTTCGATTGGACTTTATTAAAGAAAACAAATAGAGACATTCTATTTACATCATATTCATTTCTCTTTATATAACAAAACATTTCAATCTATCAGAGATCCTGCACTATTTCTGCAAGCTCCGCTTTGATTTTAGCAGTATGTCTACTCATTTCTTGGAGTTGAGTTTCAAATAGGTTTATCCTCCTGGTCAGGTTGGCCTAATTGAAAGAGAAGAGGGAGAAAAACAATTAGGGGAAGTTCTTCTCCGAACCTCAAACGCGTCACATTTCAATAAGAATAATACATAAATCTCAGATACTAAAGTTAAAAAAAAATATAAAAAATGAAAAGATGTACTCACAATTCGCACCACAGCTGGGTGCCAGGAGATATCTTTTGTTTTGGGTTGGTGTTGAGGGACCGTGTCTTTCTGAGGCTCTCCCCCAAAGAGCACTCTCCGCACCTTGAGCTAAAGAAAACAAAAGAACTTCTTATAATCCGTGGGAAACCTGAACTTAGACCTTACAAACAATAATCAAGGATCTTCCATCATACATATTTATTCCTACATCACACCCAACGATAACTCCCGGTTTAGTAATTCCAATCAGTAAATAAAAGTAATAACGATGAAACTTACTTCGGGTTCGCCCTCAGCGGGGCGGACTGGAGTCTCCTCCTTCTCTTCTGATTTCACAATAATGTCTTTTGACTGAAAAAGAGAATGACAAAATCAGTTTAGAGCTCTATCCCACCAAGTTTAGCGTAACCTTTACTATAGATAGTTCTTTCATTTAAAATTACATGTATATTAACCCATCTGCGTCCACCTTCCCATATATAGTATAACGCGGCTTCTGAATAGAATCTACACTGTTTGCTTTTGGACATTTTAATATAAATCAAAATGAAAATTTAGATCAGGCACCCCATCGATCAAATATATATCAATCCAATATATACGCATGAAAGAATGTACTTGGCGTACACTAGGAAAGCATGGAATCACCCACTCGTGTTGAGCGCACACGTTCGTAATTCGTTAAGTCACACATTAACCCTTTCCCTGATAGAAGCGGCTTTTAATGTGTTTAATGTATCCCTCCACTGAAGAAAATAGTTCACATTTATACAGTCATAAACATATATGATAAAAAATAGTTTCTATCTTTACTTTCAACCTACTTTAAGTGGCCACATATCTTCATAACTATAAACATACTTTTGGGTAAAGGGTTAAATGAGGGTGAGTCTATAATTAGGTTTTTTTTTTATCTAGCCCAATAAGTTAAGAAAAAGAAAGAAACTTACGGTTGCCATGCTGATGATGTTTGGTGTTGGCGTTGTAATTATTAGCGGTGGTCCTATAGGTGTTAGTCCAAAGAGACACAGAGAACTATGAATAAATCCAGGTTTGAAATTGAGCGAAGTAGTGTACCCTAACTAGATTGGCATGGCAACCTTTGATTACAATATTTGACCAGTTTTAGACTATTGTTTTAGGGTTGAAATGAAATACCCTCATATCAGAGATCTTTGACCTGGGTTGTTTGTTCTGTTTTGATAGTCAATTGTTCCTGTTTTCAGATATGAGTTTTGAAGGGAGCTATACAACCGAAGATTTAGATCAAATCGATCAATTTGAGCGCGACTTTTTACAACTGGAAGAATTCCATAATCTGGGTAAGTTTCCATTCAAAATTTCCATTAGTCCTTTCCCTGATCTTTATTTATTCCAAACCTTTAATACTTACGCAATATTCATGGACAAAAATAGTTATAATTGAAGGTACAATATTGAAAACAATTGAGAAAGTATCGTTAAATATTTATTAAATTTCATTAAAAAACAGTGCAGAACCTGATCAGACGGTTCCTCTGATCTGGGTATTGTCTGTTTGCCGATACGTGGAAATACGTTCATTTAAGGCAACATGTTCAAGGGTGTCTATTAAGTGAAATTAAGCCAAATTGAAATATTTGAAATATTGGCTAATGTCATTCCGTTAGATCTACTTTTTCTATTTTGATAGAGGCAGATCTGTCTACCCTCTCTTCTAATTTCAACGAAGACATCTCTTCACCTCTTCTACATTCTACATCCCTCAATGCCGCCAATGTATCTGTTACAGTCAGTTTAGAAGAACAATCGAGCTCCCAAGGTAAATATAATCTTAGTAGAAAGAGAGCTGAGAACAATGGTTTTCTACATATTAAAGGGGTATTTCCACCAAAATGCGTCAAAAAATAGATTGGAATAACAAGAGGGCCATGATGGCCCTGAAATCGCTCAACAGAGGGAAAGATTTTTAAAGTTTCAACTACATGTATGTTTCTAAACAAAACTGGACACCTGTTTTGTGGGGTGTTATATGACCCTTTCTCTGTATAATTATAATGGCAAGCTTTCTGGGATGATTTGCTTTATTATAAATATTTTCTAAGTCCAATACCGAACGTTTACCGACCATTAACTTGGAAAGCATATATCGCACAAAAAATATGTGGAAAAGTATCATTTTCCATTACATTTTACTATGCATAACCTAACAACTCCTTGATATATTGCGTATTTAGAAACGAACGACAACCCTTGTAGAGCACGTTTCGTAACAAAACCAGTTCACACCTGAACGTTTCGAACCCCTTCAGAATTAGAGTACTGATGATTGTTTCAAAGCAGAAATTGTATAAAAATCGCGATTTCAACAATTTATACAAACGGAATTGTTATGGAAATGGAAAATTAAAACTTAAGAATAACTGGTGATAATAACCATTGTGATAAATAGAGCATTTGCCTTAGTGATAAATAGAGCATTTGCTCCATAAGAGTAAATGCACTATTTATCACAATGGTTTCAAATCTACACGATTCTGAAATTTTCCTTTTCTCTAATTAACCCTTTTCCTCATATAAACATGTTTTCACGCATTTGCAAACAGAGTGGACCCAGATTTACCTCTTTGAATAAGCAGACGACATTTCTAACATATGACAACCCTTTCACAGCTTAGCAGGACTTAACCAAAATTAGCACACAGTTTGAACTCAGATCTGACACATACCGGTATGTAACTTTATATGTGGTTTGTATATGAGTTAATTTACTCCTATGGAGCAAATGCTCTATTTATCACAATGGTTTGAAATCTACACAATTCTGAAATTTTCATCTTCTCTAATTAATGCTCCTTATCAGTAGATTTATTCAAAGAGGTAGGATCTGAAAAAAGCCTTTGTGATAAATAGAGCATTTGCTAATCATTGTGATAAATAGAGCAAAAGCTCCATAGGAGTAAATGTTCTATTTATCACAAAAGTTTAAAATCTACACAATTCTGAAATTTTCCTTTTCTATAATTAATGCTCCTTATCAGTAGATTTATTCAAAGCGGTAGGATCTGAAAAAAGCCTTTGTGATAAATGGAGCATTTGCTCCATAGGAGTAAATGCTCTATTTATCACAATGGTTTCAAATCTACACAATTCTGAAATTTTCCTTTTCTCTAATTAATGCTCCTTATCAGTAGATTTATTCAAAGAGGTATAATGGTCACTTTATGAAACCATTGTGATAAATAGAGCATTTGCCTTTGTGATAAATAGAGCATTTGCTCCATAAGAGTAAATGCATTATTTATCACAATGGTTTCAAATCTAAACAATTCTGAAATTTTCCTTTTCTCTAATTAACCCTTTTCCTCATATAAACATGTTTTCACGCATTTGCAAATAAGAGTAGACCCAGATTTACCTCTTTGAATAAGCAGACAACATTTCTAACAGATGACAACCCTATCACTGCTTAGCATGACTTGACCAAAATTAGCACACAGTTTGGATTCTGATCTGACACAGACCGGTATGTAACTTTATATGTGGTTTGTATATGAGTTAATTTACTCCTATAGAGCAAATGCTCTATTTATCACAATGGTTTGAAATCTATACAATTCTGAAATTTTCCTTATCAGTAGATTTATTCAAAGAGGTAGGATCTGAAAAAAGCCTTTGTGATAAATAGAGCATTTGCTAACCATTATGATAAATAGAGCAAAAAGCTCCATAGGTGTAAATGCTCTATTTATCACCATGGTTTCAAATCTACACAATTCTGAAATTTCCTTTTCTCTAATTAATGCTCCTTATCAGTAGATTTATTCAAAGAGGTAAAATAGTCACTTTATGAAACCATTGTGATAAATAGAGCATTTTCTCCATAAGAGTAAATGCTCTATTTATCACAATGGTTTCAAATCTACAAAATTCTGAAATTTTTCAAGAGGCAGATTCTGAAAATATCCTATGAGGGAATGGGTTAAAAAACAGTGTGAGCAAACAGAGACTAATTCTGAAGCAGACAACTTGATAAGAGTTTTGACCAGGAACTTGACCTATTCAGTGATTATGCAACACAGATGGAGTGACCTCAATCCCTCTAGTTCAGAGGAACCTTTATAGTGTAAAATAATATTTTAAAGTATAACCAACTGGGCAGGGCCAATTTTAACCTCAGAACTATGATATTTACCAATGTCAATAAGGAATACTAAGTAAATCTATACACCAAATATCTAAGCTCTGTGACATGTAGTTTTTGACAAAAAGATTTTTGAAGTTTTCCCCATGCCTAACCTAAGTGAGGCCAGCATTCTGCTACTTGTACAGAAAACAACAGTCAGCTAGAAAAAACTGGCCACCCCTCGGGCCGTGGCGGAGCCAATTTTGACCCCAGGGGCATTATTTATATAACTTTTGTAGAGGACCTATAGGTGATGCTATGTGCCAAAGATGAAAGCTGAGAACCCTGTAGATTCAGAGGAGAAGACTTTTAAAGTTCAAATTGTTGACGACGGACGACAGACATCAGGCGATCACAAAAGCTCACCCTGAGCACTTTGTGCTCTGGTGAGCTAAAAATAGATCCATCATTTAGATCTCCTGGAAACGATTCCGAAAATATATACTTTTATATAACTAGGTTCAGCGGTTTTAGAGTTATCGACGTTTTAGTACGAAACCGTATTACATTATTTAAGGACATGCACCCTACACTTTTTTTAAGAGACAAACCATCAAATTTCGTCAAGAAATAGACCCGATTAAAAGTACTGTCATCGTTTAGATCCCGACGAGACGATTCTGAAAATATATACTTTCGTATATCTACGCGGAATAGTTTTCGAGATATACGATCTTTTAATTTCAAAATGGCGGTCATAAATGGCGTCCATAAAATGGCGGGAAAACTTAAAATCGACCTAGCTCCCTCATTTAAAGTCGGATCTACTCGGGGTTTAATTTTTCTGAATCAGGGCCATATTCCGCGTCCTATTTGGTATGTCACGCGTGAGTAATTTTCTAGGTCACAACACTTAAAATCGCTCTATCTCGCTTATTCTTGGTTGGATTCACTCTGCTTTTATTTCTTTCGACTCATAACGATGTCCCGCTATGTCCTATACCCACCCGCGATTATCTATTTGAAATATATTTGATGTTTCGGGGCTCGGAACTACTTCTGATGGAGTTACCAACTTCAGAATGGCGTCATATTTATGGTTTCTGCTATAAAAGTGTGTATGAGCTTCTCTTATACTTTAGACGAACCGTGTTACCTGAGGGAGGATCATTACAATCAACTCGGGGCGTTACGTTGCCCAACCTGTAATCCCACTGACTGGTTAAATTGGTAGACTACCCAATTATGGAAGACGTCATCAAAGCTTTGTTGGAGGAAGGTGTGTCGGCCGACCAGTTTTACAGTTTCGCGATCGAGAATAATATTCAAGATCATTCCGAGATACGAGATGCCTTACAACAACTCATCATGCGGGAGACCAGATCCGCCGCACCTCGACCATGGACGTCGGCAGAGGCGGATGATCTGCTAGAGCTACTGAAATCTCCGGAGAAATCTATCAATCGACCTCCGCTGTAAGTTTTGTCATATATATATATTATAATTATAGTTATTAATTATTATTATTATTATTATTATTATTATTATTTTATGTATTTATTTATTCATTTAGTTTTGTCTTTGTTTTTGTTTTGGTTTGTCTTATCATTAGTACCGTTTTTATGTTCAACAGTTTCATTCCATTTCAGGAAAGAGATACAAACCGACGTCCAGAAATGTTCGAGGAGCTTCGCTTGCGACCAGTGCCCCAGGACTTTTACGCAAAAGAGAAATCTAGTGCAGCACGTCAATTCGGTCCACCAGAAACTAAGCTACGATTGTTCCAAATGTCACAAAACCTTTTCTAGACACACTAATCTCCGCCAGCACGAATCCATCTGCCAGGGCATGGTTACTTTTCCCTGCGACCAGTGTCCAGATATTTTAAAGACCGCTCGGGAACTCGAGTTTCACCGGAAAATTAAACATAAGAACCAAAAGAGATCCGGGAAGCCCCCAAACGCCGCACCGCCAGCCAAACGATACAGTCCTAAACCCGGGCCATCTTCCTACTGTTGTCGTCAATGCGAAGCCGAGTTTCGGCATCCGAATCAACTTCGACTCCACAATGCCAAAGAGCACCAAGGGGGTCGATCGACTCCAGATACATATAACTGTCGCCGGTGTCCGGCCCAGTTTCGAGACAGGCAAGCTCTGCACGCCCATCACGTACGAGCTCATTATCAAGTCGGCGCGGGACTTCATCCAGATCCCTTTCAACGAGGTCAAGAACCCTGGGTCAATGATGATGGGTCCGTAGACGAAGGGCTTCGGGAGTGTTACGGGTCTAATCGCGCCCTTATATTAGAGCGGTACCAAGAAGGACCGGTAGAGTCCATCTATAATATTCCCATGTTCCCCGGTATGACCATCGAAGACATCGGTGAGGCCTTACAGGGCATCTACGACCGACAGCAGCATGCCTTCAAAGTTAATCTAAGTTTCGGGTTTATTATGCGTCACTTGGAGACGGGTAGATTTCGATATTTTCGGCCCTACGACAACGTCAACGTGTTTGACGTTCCTATCCTCGTAACCAGGAGACAAGATATCGCCAAAGTGTTGAAGACGATCAAGGAGCTCGATATTTTGGCGGAAATGGCTAAAAATAGACCCGATACGAAATGGCGACTGGTACTCTTAACCAACATTCGTGTCAAAGTCTATAATACCAATTTCCCGTTGGGCGCCCTAGACTACGAACCCTTACCTGAATATATTACGAGATGTAAGGCTCTAATTTCCTTAGATAAGGACCCCGTCACTAAACGGATCTATTCAGATAACTTATGTCTCTTCCGGTGTCTGTGCCTTCGACGATACGGATCCGTGGACAGGGTCAAAGTCCTAGACTTGTACGATCAGTGGGAAAAGGTGCATAACCGACAAGAATACGTAGATTTCTTCGGCGGTCGCACCGCCGTTCAGGTTACCCCTCCCACCGGATTTAATGGTATGCAATTGCGAGACCTCCCCGAATTCGAGCAGTGTTTCGAATTGAATGTACAAATGTACTCTTTGGAAGAAAATGGCGTCGTCCTTCAAATCTTTAAATCGATGGAACGGTACGCGGAGACCATGTACGTCAACCAACACCAAAACCACTGCTCTTACGTGACCGACTTTGCCAGTTACGCGAAGAAATTTCAGTGCCAGCTTTGCGACCGAATGTTCGATGACCATTGGAATTTTAAACGACACGCCAAACTCTGTGATAAAACGACGCTGTTCGACTATCCCGGGGGATTTTACAAAGAGCGGCAGACCATCTTCGAGCGTCTTGAAGAGTTCGGAATTCACGTACCTGAAGACGAGCGGACTTTCCCCTGGTTCGCCGTTTTCGACTTCGAATCCATGCTCCTGAAACTAGAAGGGGACACGACGGAGAAACTGGAGTGGACCCAAAAGCACGTCCCTATCAGCTTGAGCGTCTGCTCCAATGTAACGGGTTATACCGATCCCGTGTGTATCGTGGACGCCGACATGGACTCCCTGCTGGGGCAAATGGTACGTTCTTTAACCCATATGCAGGTAGCCGCTGCCGCTTGCGCCGAGGAAAAGTGGGGCCCGTACCTGGAAGCCATCAAAGAGGTCATTCGACAATCGAATGACGATGACGAGGAAGGGAGGGCGGAGAAAGAAAAGGCTGAGAAGATGTACGGTCTGTTGAAGGGCTATACGACCACATTGCCCGTGCTCGGCTTTAATAGGTAATTTACGCGTTAATTCGTATTCGTTTATTTCTTCATTCTTTCATTCATTGACTTCATTGAATTCTTTTCTTTTATTCAGTTCATTTCATATCATCTATTTCATTTCGTATCTTCAGCGCCAAGTACGACCTGAATCTGGTGAAACAGAAGCTGGCCAAGCATTTAAAAATGCACAAGCAAGAATACGGGTTTGTGGTCAAAAAATGCAACGCGTACGCTTGTATCACCACCGATTCCTTCAAATTCCTCGACATCAGTCACTTCTTGGCTCCCGGTACTTCCTACGCTAGGTTTCTAAAAGCCTACAGGGTCGAGGAAGCCAAAGGCTTCTTCCCCTACGAATGGCTTGATGACGTCACGAAATTGGACCACACCCAGTTACCATCCCACGATGCTTTCTACAGCGGACTAAAAGCAACCAACATTTCTCGTGACGATTACGGCTACTGTCAGAAAGTGTGGTCCGATCGGGGTATGACCACCTTTCGCGACTTTCTGATATGGTATAATAACCTGGATGTGGGACCTTTCGTGACGGCCG
The DNA here is from genome assembly GCA_963576725.1 of Azorinus chamasolen. NCBI lineage: Eukaryota > Metazoa > Mollusca > Bivalvia > Cardiida > Solecurtidae > Azorinus > Azorinus chamasolen. The sequence goes on along the minus strand of OY755240.1, from coordinate 64,775,607 downwards.
CTGAACGTCTTCAGGCCTTTTACTTCAAGAAAGGCGTAGACGTATTCAAGACGGCCATGTCCATACCGGGTATCGCCAGACAGCTACTTTTCAAGTCCGCTCGAGAGAAATCTGCAGAGTTTTCTTTAGCAGACAAGAGCAATGCCGACCTTTACGACACCATCAAAGAAAATATCGTAGGAGGTCAGTATCTTTCGGGATTATACGTAAAAGTAGCGTAGGGTCTCTTTCCTCTATTTACAACTAACTCTAATGTTCGCTCACGATTTTAGGTCCGTCGATCATATTCACGCGCCATCACGAGGCCGGTAAGACCAAGATCAGGGGAGGTCGACCGTGCCAGAAGATCGTGGGTTACGATGCCAATGCCCTTTATTTATGGAGTATCGGCCAAGCCATGCCGGTATGTTCGTGAGACGGCGAGTCGAAAACCAGTTTAAGCCGGAACACCGAGATCACTTCATGCAAGCCTTCAACTGGCTCAACTACCTGAACCAATACGAAGGAACCCACATTCTCCACCAGAGAAACAACGGGAAGGAAGTCCGGTTCGGTAAATACCCCGTAGACGGTTACGATCCCGAGACTAATACCGTCTACGAATTTCAGGAAAAGTTTACGTTGAGTTTACGGTAATTTACTACCATATATAAAGTCTCGAGTAATACTTTATACTTTAAATTTATTCTTTATTATTATTAATTTATTTTATCTTTCTCTAGGGCTGCTATCATCACGGTCACGTCTGCGTCGTCACCAAAAACGTCACCAGCGAACACTGGCACGAGTCTAAAGACGCATTGAGGGAAAAAACCGCCAAGAAAGTCGCGTACTTGCGCGGAGAGGGGCATACCGTGAAAGAAATGTGGGAGTGCGAATTCCGCGACTTTTGTAAAACCAACCCTAAAATTTACGGGATCCGGGATAAATGTCGCCCTACCTTTTCCCAAAAGAACAGGGGCGCCGTGACGGAAACCCAAATCTTAAACGGGGTCCGTTTCGGTCAACTGTTCGGTATGGTCGAGTGTGACATCGAAGTCCCGGAACAATGGGGTCCGGAATTCTCCCACATCTCGATGTCTCCCCGAGAATACTTCGAGGAAATGTGTCCCATCTTCTGCAATACGGAGGTGGTATTCGACGACATCGGGGAACATATGCAAGCCCACGCCTGGGAGTTTCAGCTGAGTGACAAACCTAGACGCCTGTTACTAGGGGGCCTCAAAGCCAGTCAAATTCTTCTGGCTACCCCACTCATGAAATGGTACTTAGAGCACGGCATGAAGGTCACCAAAATCTACCAGGTGATTGAATATAGGAAAATGGCCTGCTTCGAATCCTTCGTCCAGGACGTGAGCGACGCTAGGCGTGCCGGAGATGCTTCCAAAGACCTAGCCATAATCGCCGACACCATGAAATTGATCGGCAATAGCGGGTAAGTGTATTCGTAAATAACAACTCGTTCTTTATCGATGTATTTTCCTTCGGCTAGCTCTAACCCGTTACCTCCGATTTTCAGATACGGTTCTCTCATCATGGATAAGACCAAACACCGCAGCGTGGTTTACGTGGAGGGGGAAAATAAGGCGTGTTTCGAAGTCAATAAGCCTCAGTTCCGACAAACCACGTGTCTGGATGAAGAGGATCAGTATTACGAGGTCGAGGCTGCCAAAAAACGCATCAAGCTAGACCTCCCCGTGCAGCTCGGGTACTTTATACTGCAGTACGCCAAACTGAGGATGCTGCAGTTCTATTACGACTTCCTCGATACCTTCGTGGATCGCTCCGACTTTGAGTACTTGGAGATGGACACGGTACGTTTCTTTTTTTCCACCCGTTTGAAAGTACTTGTAGCGCCATTTTATCTTTGATCGATTTCGACTTGAAGTCTATAGCATGCTGACTTATGGTTATTATTCCATTTCAGGACTCCGCCTATATGGCTTTATCGGCGTCGAGTCTCACGGAAGTCGTCAAACCCGAGAAATTGGCCGACTACCAGCGTGGACTCACGGGGTTATGCGATGACCAGTATAATCCCGTTGGAGACCGCTGGTTACCCAGGGAATGTTGCCCAAAGCACGCAAACTTCGATAAGAGGGTGCCCGGTCTTTTCAAGACCGAATACGAAGGAGACCAAATGATAGGGTTGTGCTCCAAGACGTATATCGTGAGTAAGACGGTCACTTCCAAAGCCTCGAGCGCCCTCATGACCGCCGCCCGTTTGATCAGAAAAGCCAGAAAACAACGTCCTAAGCGGCTACAACCTTCACCGAGGACCACCTTAGAGTGTAAATTTAGCTCCAAAGGTGTGTCTAAGCGCTTGATCAAGAACCCTCTCGATATCTTTAAAGGGGTTTTGCGTACGGGAAAACCAGCCTCGGGTCATAACAAAGGTTTCCGAGTGAGAAATAACGGAATTTATAGCTACCAACAGACCCGTTGCGGGTTTTCCTACTTTTATTGTAAGCGTCGCGTCCTTGAAGATGGTATTCATACCGCACCATTAGACATCGTTCTATGCCCAAAGAAAGGGCAAACGAAAGTAGAGAAGGTGAAAGACTTGATAGACGAACTATCGGAGGAAGAGCTCTTAAACCTCCTCCAGTAACTCCGGTCATGAAGTCTAACTGAAAATTGTGAAGAAATACGAGACAGCGACTTTATACCGCGAAATAGTTTTAGAAATGTGTTTAGGTTTGGACGAGTGCACCACTTAATTTTTTTTATTTTATTTTTTTTTTTTTTTTTTATTATTATTTTTATTTTTTTTTATTTTAATAATTTTGTAAAACGATTGAATCTTATTTGAAATGCGTATTGTAAATAAAATTTCGAAACTTTGAAACGTCTATGTATTGATTTATTGGAAATCTAATCGTATCTAATATAGCGTCTTGTCAGACCTTTCTCATAACGTCGTATAAAAGGAGTCGATTTTAGGTCTTCTCCTCATTTCCAAAATGTTTCCCTTCCCCGAATGTACTTCGATTTCGGTGACTGGAGCTACGTGCAGTGGCAAGACCACCTGGTTATTTCGTCTCTTAAGACACAAAAACGAAATGTTTATCAACCCGCCGCAAAAAGTATTGTATTGCTACGGCATATACCAACCTTTGTTCGAAGTTATGGAACGAGATTTACCCTTTATCACCTTTCATAGCGGTTTACCTTCTGAAGAAGAATTAACCGATATAGCCGACGAAAACGTATGCAATCTAGTGGTTTTAGACGACTTGATGGAAAGTGTGACGTCATCGCCGGAAATGGAAAATTTATCCGTCAAAGGCATGCACCATCGCCACTTGAGTCTGTTATATCTCAATCAGAACCTGTATTGTAAAGGTAAACACAGCCGCACGATCAACTTGAATACGCACGTATTAGTCCTCATGAAAAATCCCAGAGACGTTTCTCAACTCCAGTGTTTAGGTCGCCAGGCTTTCCTAGGGAAAGGAGGTTTTCTCATGGACGCTTATAAAGACGCTACGTCCTTTCCTTACGGTTATCTCGTTTTGGATTTCTCCCCTTCCGGACAGGAGGAATATCGAGTAAGAACCAAGGTATTTCCGGGCGAAGATACTATTATTTATCGTCATAAATAAAAAGAAATTTCGGGGACCGATAGAACTCATACCTTGAGAAGCGCTCAACGCGTCAACATGCAGAAAATGGTATTGCTACCCTACGACCGATATCAACGACTCGTGTCGGCTAAACGCACGAACGAAACCTCTGACGAGACGAATCCTGGACGAGAAAATGAGTCTGAACCATTCACGCCACCGGTGGAAGTTGAGGAACCGGAAACAGAAGGCGCGGATTCCAAAGATATAGAGAGAGTGGTCTCATTATTTCCTAAAAGTTCGCAAAGTAGGGCAAGATCGTTGTTGACGTACATTTCACCTCAGGTGACGTGGAACGAAAAGGGAGAAATAGAGATAGAAGGGGAAAAAATACCGAGCTCTAATATCGTGGATCTAGCGAAAGTACAGCTCAAAGATTACAAAGATCTTCATCCGATCGGACTCGATAAATTTTCGAATATATTGAAAGAGACCAACGTTCCTCTTAGTTTGTTAGCCAGATCCCGAAGAGTGCAGACGGGTCGTGGCACTATTCCACCACCTCCGGGCAGTCCGGTGAAAAGAAAAGGGAAAGATACTAGGAAAGTGAAATGGCTCCGGCTGTAAAGTACGAAGACTATCTGAAAAACGTTTACTTCGACCCTAAGCACGCTGGCGCTTACGGGGGAGTGGATAAGTTGTTTCGAGCGGTAAGAAAAGAAGGTAAATTCGTGCTCAGCAGAAAGAAAATTCGCGATTGGCTTCTAAAACAAGAAGATTACGCCGTGCATCGAGAAGGAAGAGAAACATTTAAGCGTAGAAGAGTGGTGGTTCCTGAAGTAGATTATCAATGGGACGTGGACACGGCCAACATGGAATATTACAAGAAACAAAACGACGGTTACGCTTACTTCCTATTAGCCGTGGATATTTTATCCAAATTCGTGTGGACGGTGGCGTTGCGTGGAAGAACCGGGAAAGAAATGGTCAAAGCTTTAGAGAAAATCTTAAGTCAGGGGAGAAAACCGTCGCGTATA